>JAULJZ010210051.1:0-18733 GCA_032270985.1 Heliamphora pulchella | reverse complement strand
CAGAGGTAAAATGAAATTAAAAAATTGATAAAAATTACGCAATATTATTTATTGTAAATATATGTACATTGGCATGTGACATCAGGCACGGTCTAGTCCCATTTTGGCCAAGGCTGGAGCTTTTCTGCGGTGATCCAATAGTAAAGTGCAGTTGAAATACGTTAAACTCCAGTCGGATATTATTTTATTAAATTAATTAGTTTTTTTTTTAAAAAAAAAACTCAATAAATAAATTATTCATAAAAGAAAACAAATTAATCCGACAATCATAACCAAATAATTTTAATATAAAATTAAACAATTTTAGAAACAAATCATTTAATTTTTTAAATAGAGATATAATAAAATTATATAGTGAACAAATTAACTATTGAAACCCCAACTACAGACAAACCATTTTTATTTTTTTATTTTTAATAAAAAAGGAGGAAAAAAACAAGTAGAGAAACCATATCCTTTGGGCCAATAATGTGTGGAACTGTGCATTCTCAAAACCTTTTCTTATCTTTTTTATTATTATTATTGACTTCCGATTTAGTAGTGGGCCCACGACCTCTTCTGTGTACTCCAATCTGTCGTTGCCACGATGTCTCAGGTCTTGGTTCCTGCTCCACCCAATCATTTCCCATCACTGACTGATGGTAATATCTGAACGCCACGTATAGCATGAACACTGCATGGGATCGGATAGGATGTAGCACAACAACGCAAGTATGCCAGTGACTCTGTAACCCAAAAGTTTTTTTAAAGTTTCATTTTATTTTTAATTAAAAAAAATACACTCATTTAAGTCCTGATTTTTTGGCATCTCTTAAAAAACCGGATTTTTTTGGCATTTTTAAAAAATAATTTTTTTTTAAAAAATAACTTTTAAGTTAGATTATTTCGCAACTCTTAAAAAATCAGCTTACATTTTTTTTTAAAAAATACACATCCCAAAACACTAATTGATTAAAATAAAATAATTATAATTCTCTTAATTAAAAAATTAGCTCTACTATTAAAATAAATTATTTTTTTCTATCATTCTAAATATTACAACATAAAAACAAAAAACAAAAACATATTAAATATTTTAACAAAAAGTTAAAAAAAAAAAGCTATCAAACAAAATAAAAATTAAACCTCTTAAAAGTCAAGTATTTTCAATATCCCACACATGACTAACTATCGCTCATTAAACTATAAATAATAAAACAATGTGTATAAATATTTGTTTAAATTATATTCAAATTTATAAAAATAGAAAAATTTATTAATATTAGGCTCCGTTTATTTTGACATAAAGTATTTTACAATGAAAAATATTGTCATGTAAAATTATTTTACAAAAAATAATTTTTTAAAAGAGCGATATTATTATTTTTTAAAAATTATAAGAATTTGAAAATAATATTTTAAAAATTAATATTTTAATTTAATTTAATTTTTTTATTTTTAAATTTTATTTATTTTATTTATTTATTTTTTTATTTATCAATCTAGCATCGTTAATTTTTTTTATGTTTTGAAGATCAGTTGAATCCATTTAACAAAGAAATATGAAGTGGAGAGAAGAACTCTGTGGCAGTAAAGGGTGCGCGAGTTGAGGAATAATCTAGAACAGCCCATTTAGCGCCAAAACGGCGTCGTTTCATGGAGCAGCACGCACGCAACACCGACCCAAACCCTATATATACAGGTCTCACTCCTCATTATCAGCACCCATCAATACCTCTCTCTCTCTCTCTCTCTCGCACGCCATGGCGTCTCAGTTCTGGTTCTGGTTCTGTTTCATATTATTTCTTCTTCCATGTCTTACTGTCACCGCCAAACAAACCTACATTGTCCACATGAAGCACCACCAGAAACCCCTATCCTACGCCACCCACCATGACTGGTACTCTGCGCACCTCGAGTCATTCTCCTCCTCCTCTGACTCCCTCCTCTACATCTACACCGCCGCCTACCACGGCTTCGCGGCCTCGCTCGACCCAGATCAAGCGGAATCTCTCCGCCGCACAGATTCGGTTCTCGGCGTCTATGAGGAAACCGTTTACACCCTCCACACCACTCGAACCCCCGAGTTTTTGGGGCTCGACACCCAGTTGGGTTCGTGGGCAGGTCGCACCCCCCAACAACTGAACCAGGCCTCCCAGGATGTGATAATTGGGGTCCTCGACACCGGGGTGTGGCCGGAGTCGAAGAGCTTCGTCGACTCCGACATGCCTCAAGTCCCTTTCCGGTGGAAAGGCGAGTGCGAGTCGGGAACCGATTTCAGTCCTTCGCTTTGCAATAAGAAGTTGATCGGTGCTCGGAGCTTCTCTAGAGGCTACCGAATGGCCTCCGGCAACGACCCAAACAAGACGAAAGAAAACGAGTCGCCGCGTGACCAGGATGGTCACGGAACCCACACGGCGAGCACTGCGGCGGGGGCTCACGTCGCCAACGCAAGCTTGCTCGGCTACGCCAGTGGGACGGCGCGTGGAATGGCCATCCGCGCTCGTATCGCAACCTACAAGGTCTGTTGGAAAACCGGATGCTTTGGCTCCGACATAGTCGCCGGCATGGACCGCGCTATAATTGACGGCGTGGACGTTCTCTCGCTGTCGCTCGGCGGGGGTTCCGCCCCGTACTATCGCGACACAATCGCAATCGGAGCGTTCACGGCAATGGAGATGGGCATTTTCGTGTCTTGCTCTGCGGGAAACAGTGGGCCCAGCAGAGCATCGCTTGCCAATACTGCCCCTTGGATCATGACCGTCGGCGCCGGAACTTTAGACCGTGATTTTCCGGCCTACGCCTTGCTGGGTAATGGCCAGCGGTTCACAGGCGTATCGGTCTACAGCGGACGAGGAATGGGTGGCAAACCGGCGGAATTGGTTTGCAACAAAGGTAATAATAATAGTACGTCGAGCAATCTGTGCTTGCCCGGTTCGCTCGAACCGGAGCTGGTACGTGGGAAGTTGGTTTTGTGCGATTGGGGAATCAACGCACGTGTGGAGAAGGGAGCGGTGGTGCGGGACGCGGGGGAGTGGGGATGAAACTGGCGAACACGGCGGCGAGCGGGGAGGAGCAGGTGGCGGACAGCCACTTGCTGCCGGCGGTGGCGGTCTGCAGGAAGGTGGGTGATCTGATACGGGAGTACGTGCGGTCGGAGGCGAAGCCGACGGCGGTGCTGAGTTTCGGTGGGACGGTGCTGAACGTGCGGCCGTCGCCGGTGGTTGCGGCGTTCAGTTCGAGGGGGCCCAACATGGTGACGCCGCAGATCTTGAAGCCTGATGTGATTGGGCCTGGTGTTAATATCTTAGCTGGGTGGTCAGAAGCTGTTGGGCCGACTGGGTTAGACCAGGATACTAGGAAGACCCATTTCAATATCATGTCAGGTAATCAATTATTCGTATTATTAATTAGATTACTCGACCTTGTTGACCGTGTTTGTTTTGAATTTAATTATTTATAAGTTTTATTTATTAAAATAATAATTATAAACTTGTTTAAAAAAATAAATTACAATAAAAGATAATGTCAAAAACTACTATTCTCTTTGTTTGAGTGGATTGCCAATTGATACATGGATTAATCCGTTTGATTATAATGTTAATTTGAATAAATCCAGACACAGTCTAAATTATGACCCATTTCTCTGTGAATAAATCCAAGCACAGTTGAAGTTAGGAAATTTCCAAAACTACGACCGGTGGATTTGACATAAGTCTATTCGTACTTTTTTCTTTTTTTATATTAAAGTAACTGTTTATCACTGCTGATAATTAAGAGAGGACATCACATCATGTTTATACCTCGTTATATTAGATTTGTGTTAAAAAAAAATTTAACACTAACATTATTTATTTAATTAGACGTGATATGTATTCTAATACTAATACTACCTACTCATATATTAATATTTACATAAATAATAAGCTAAGCTTCAAAAATTGTATTGATTTTGTAAACTTTTTATCAACTGTTGTGTTAACAAGGTGGTGAGGTTCCTCATTTTGAATTTGATATTGTGTTGGGACTTTTAATTTTTAGATTTAGTTCAACAAAAAGTTAAGAATATTTAAGCAAGTGTGTTTATAATTTTTTGCTTATACTTTTTTATCTTAAATTAACAAATACAAATTTTACAACTTGAAACTATAAGTGTGCAATTTTAACAAACACATGCAATTTTTGTTTAAATCTATAATCACATATTTTCGATTATAATATATAAGTTTACACATGCAGCTACACCAAACACTCTCACTATTGGAATAGTTAGTCCTCCATTAAATGTATGAGAAAACTCAATAAATCAAATTTCAATTTAAAATTTTTATTTTTGTATTCAAAATTGTCTTTGCTTCCACTTTTGAAAGCCAATAAGAACTCCCCCAACCATGACTTGTCCCTTTTAATTCCTACATACTGGAGAAAAATTCAAGTAACTGCTTAAAATCATCCAAAAATCTTAAAAAATTTGAAAATAATATAAAAAGATCACTAAAAATTAATGCACCCGCATAGTGTGTGCTACGCGTAGTTTTATATAACATGACTGAAAATGTGGACATATCACTAGTCATCATGGTGTGGGCTGGCCCCTACAATACCTTTTATCCTTTGATATCATACTAGATCAAGTGGTGGGCTTTACCCACTAGTACTGGCCTAATAGAGCAAATTTAGTGAAAGTGACCCAAATGGGTCCTCTGACATTCACTTCTTCTTTAATCAATTATTTGATGCTAATAGCGTGTCACAAGCATTATAAGTGCTTTTTCACTGCTAAGGCTGACTCTCACTGTGGAAGCAAAAGCTATAGTGTTACTCGTGTATGGCCATAATAGGCATGCCATGCACCACCTCTTGTGCACTCACTTTGAGTGGGCTTTTGACCCTAGCATCTGCTCCAACCCACTATTCTGCCATGTGAGCCACTAACACCATACATGCTCTATAATTTCATTGATCTTGGGGAACTGGGGAACTCTTAGCTCACGTGTTTTTGTGCTAAGTCCGACTTTGTGTAATGAAGTGTGTACATACGTACACATGGGCGAAGGCAAAAGTGCCTCCAGTGAAGGCGATCACCCGCAGGCCATACTGAATTGAATTCCCTCCACTGAATTTTAGATTTCACTAGTCATACGGGTGTTATTAACTATATGAGTTATAAACTACTAATTAGACAAATAGCAATTTGTTAAATTAACATCTCTATTAATTACTCGTATTTTGATTGATTTTAGCTCCTTTTAGTAGATTTCTCAATTTTCTCCTCTCTTTTTCTCCCTGTTGCTTTCAAAAAAAAAATTCTTTATATGTATGTCTCCACACTTTTACTTCATTATTTGTATCCTTTTTAATCTCCTTGGTGGAAATTGGAGGATTATGGATCCATCCGAAATATATATATATATATATATATATATCAATCTTTCGTGTTTCTTTTCATTTCATTTGGGTTGTGTTGTAGAATAATCAATTTAAATTGAAGATAATGTGAGTTTGTTAGGATTTATTTTGATGGTCAACTAAAATAAATGTATGTACAATTTGGCCCCAGAAGCAAGTTCTGACTCTGCCCGTGTAGGTACATCCATGTCATGCCCGCACATAAGTGGACTAGCAGCGCTGCTCAAAGCAGCCCATCCAGACTGGAGCCCCAGCGCAATCAAATCGGCACTCATGACCACAGCCTATACGAGGGACAACACCAATTCCCCTCTCCGTGATGCAGCAGGAGGCACCGCTTCCACCCCGTTAGCCCATGGATCCGGCCATGTCGACCCACACAAGGCCGTGTCTCCTGGCCTTGTATACGACATCTCAACGGAGGACTATATTGCATTCCTGTGCTCCCTGGGCTACACCATTGAGCACGTGCAGACCATTGTTAAGCACCCAAACATTACCTGTTCTAGGAAGTTTGCAGACCCGGGCCAACTCAACTACCCATCATTCTCAGTCCTATTCGGGAAGTCAAGAGTAGTCCGATACACTCGACAGTTGACAAATGTGGGAGCTGCGGGATCTGTCTATGAAGTGGCTGTCAATGGGCCACCAACTGTTGCAGTGAAAGTGAAGCCTGCTAGACTTGTTTTCAGAAATGTAGGCGACAAGCTAAGATACACAGTGACTTTTGTGTCTAAAAAAGGTGCAGATCCAGAGGTTAGAAACGCGTTTGGTTCACTTTCCTGGAACAATTCCGAACACCAAGTGAAGAGCCCAATAACTTTTGCTTGAACGCAGCTGTGAATTTTAGTACTTTTAGGGTTATGTAGTTGTTGCTCTTTTGCCGTTGCGAGCAAAGGCAGCTGAAAACAGCTGAGTTGGTGAAGATGAGACCCAAGTCAGAAATTTGCAGTCAGAAATGGAGAGAGAAGTGCCTCTTCAAATCTGAATTTGAAATCTAAATTTGGTGTGCTAGTAAAAATTAATGTAATAGAATATTAGAATTAATCATGTCATATCCTGTAGAATAGAGTTGTGCTTTGCTGTCTTCATGCAATGGAAATTGAAACTGAGCTTTCTTAATCTCTCTTTGTTGAATAATTGCATCAATACTAAGGTTTTGTGGGAATGTGAACTGAAAAATGAAGATAAGCACTTGCTTAAGGCATTAGAGCATTACAAAGGAAAGAGTGAAAATCAGCTCTGGATGATCTTGAGATCCTTTATTCTTTTCTTTATTAAAAAGTCCTCCTTTGTTAAAGTGGAATATAGTTTGTACATTAAAGTTGTATTATTTTAAATACCTCATGCTACAGACATGGCTTAGGTGATACTCTAAACTGGCAACATAAGCTCCTGTAACCAGTGATAAAGGCATGTTGTGTCATAATGCACTTCTCCTTGTGATTTCAAAGTAAACATGTTAACAGTCTTTCTTTTCTGTATTAAAAATATTTTTGTCATTGGATCGTATATTTATTTAATATAAATAGATGTCAAGAAAAAATGACTAATTATGTTCCTAAAACCCTAATTTTTTCTTCTCCTTTTCTCTCTTCTCTTCTCTAAAATCCTAAAATTAATGCCTTTACACTTTCACTTGGTATCAGAGCAAAGATCCATCTCTAGAACAATTCTAGTTAGTCTGAAATGTACCGTGACGTAGAAACGACATGCTGATATCATTTGCCGTACGATGACGTTAGCTTGATGCCACCGATTGTATGGATAACGATGGTCCGCAACTCCATGACCGACCTTGTCTCCAACTTTTGGTAATTGTGGAGATTTCTGGAGATTTCTTTGATGTGGACTGATTTGTTCTTCGAGACATTGAATCTTCTCACCATTTTTGGAAACCCTAGCTTCAGATTTGCCAATCGCGCCACTCTTCGTGTGTTTCACTCATCCAGATCTACTCGGTAAGTGCAAAAAATCCTTGCTTTGGTAAGATATGTGCTCGATTTGGTGGTATTCCTCAATTTTGGTGCTATTTTTGTGTTTCTAATCAGTCGGCGTCAACTTCAAGTCATGATTTCAGTTCGCGCTTGCAGGTATGGGTCGCGATTTTGGTTTGTGCTTTGGTCTCTTCTTTTTGTGAATTTGATTCATAATTTTGATCGCTTCGCAACAGATCTGGTTCGCCATCTCTTGTCCTTACGATTTGGTTCACGTCCTTGGCCTTTCCAAACCAAATCAGGTTCGTAGTTCGTAGTTCGTGGCTTGCCTGTCTAGTTTGTTTTTAATTTGGTTCGTGTTCGCGGCTTGCCTATCTGGTTTGTTCCGACCTAGTTTGTGTTCCTTTACTTCGTCATTAGTGCCATTTTCTATTTGGTTCCCACTTGCTAATATTCACAAAGGGTTAGCCATGTTTGAAACAAAATCCTTTGATCTCAAAAATGATGATCTACCTCAATGTGTTACCACTAAACGTCTAAATAGATTGAATTATTTGGTTTAGGCTCATGCATTTAAGGTTTTTCTTAAAGGGAAGCGACAGTTGAGCTATATTACCGATCTTCCCTCGGCAACTGGTGATTCTAAATTTGTGGACTAGGAAAGTACATATTTGATCGTTATGGGTTGGTTATGCTATAGTTTGGAGCCCCATATTGCCACCAGTCTTAGAGTGTTGTGATGCATCCCCAAAAAGATTTGAGATTCTTTTGCTGACTCATTCTCGACCCAGAGTAATGTTTCTCGTGTCTATGAACCGTATGAACAAAATTTTCATACTAACCGATTTGATAAGCCTTTTGCTGAATATTATAGTAATTTGAAGAGTTTATGGGATCAACAATTGCAACATCGCCCTTCCACCACAGATTTAGTGCAACAACGACGCCATTAGGAAGACTTTATGGTGGCCTACTGGCCTCTCTTCATTCTAGTTTGGACTCTGACTTGCGGAGATTCAAAGATCAGATCCTTGACAATGAGACTTTACCTATTGCTGATAATGCATATTCTCAGCTCTTACGATCGTCCTCAGGTCACTCGTTTGCTGCTCTGTGATCTCATCTTCCTATTTTCGAAGCTTCTGTTTTAGTCTACACTGATGGTGGTTGTAGTAACAATCATGATGGTCGTGGTGGTCGATTCTCTTGGGGTAGCTCACATGGTGCTGGTCGATCTGGTATCAGGGTGATCGAAAATGTGATCATTACGATGGCACTAATCATACAGAACCATACTATTAAAAAAAATATGGCAAGCCCAATTTTACTTATCACGTCACTAAAGGGACTATTCAGTATTCGCCACCTATATCATTCAGCAATCTAGACACATCTTCATCTAGTTCTCATGACAGACCACCCAGCTTAATGAATTGGTTCAGACTTTACTCACTGCTTATCCTTCCACTTCTACTGCTACTTTAGCAAACTCTGGTACCATTGCATATGCTGATGTTTCTTCACCCACCTAGGTCATAGATTCTAGTGCCATTTCTCATATGTCCAGTTAATGGACGGGGTGTACTTCATCCCACCTCATCTTTGTCTTTATCTTCGAGTCTTTTTGTTCCCAATTTTCCTTTTAATTTGCTATCTATTAATCAATTGACTAAAATCTTGAATTGTTCTATAACCTTTGCTCCTTCTTATGTGTTTCAGGACCTCCAAACTAAGAAGATGATTGGTTCGGGGCATGAGAAAGATGTCCTATACTACTTAAATACTACACCACCATCTTGTTCTCCTGCGTTTGCATTGAGTGCATTTATCTCTCCACTTCAATGGCATCTTCACCACGGTCATCCCTCATTGAACAAATTGAAGTTAACTATTCCATCTTGACCTTTCGTGTCTAGTTTAGAATGTGACGTTTGTTAGTTCGGTAAACATCACCGTAGTTCGTTTCTTCGTAGTAGTCATAATCGTGCGCTTGAGTCTTTTGATGTAATCTACACGAACATTTGGGGTCCTTCTCGAATTCCTACTGTTAATGAACATTCATATTATGTTATCTTTGTCGATGACTTTTCACGTATGATTGGACTTTTTCTAAATAAAAAAAAAACTTAATCTGAGTTATCTTATATCCTTACTAAGTTTTATAATAAAGTTTTACACGATTTGGTTGACGTATTAAGGTTCTTCAATCTGATAATGTCTTAAAATACATAGAGTCTGATGTTGATTCTTTTTGTGATGATCATGGTATTATTCATCAAACTAGTTGTGCTCATACATCTCAGTAGAATGGTGTTGCTAAGCGTAAGTATCGTCATTTACTAGATGTTGCCCATTCCTTTCTTTTCCACATGAATGTCCCGGAACATTTTTGGGTTGACGATGTTCTTACTGCCTATCATCTCATAAATCGTACGCCTTCTATTGTCCTTTGGAAGTCTCATTTCTCCCTCTTATACCCTACTTCATTTCTTTTCTCTAATACTCCTCGAGTCTTTAGATGTATTGCTTTTGTTCATATACTCGATCCTGGCTTTGACAAGCTTTCACTTCGAGCCCGTAAATGTGTGTTTCTTGGTACTCTAAGACTCAAAAAGGGTATATGTGTTATCATCTGAGTCTCGTCGCTACTTTGCCAGTGCCAATGTCACCTTTGTTGAGTCTACTTCTTTTTTTCCTCTTCTAGTTAAGGGTTATCCTCTGACCTTCTTTTTTACCCATGGGTGGGGGGGGGGGGGGGAGGCTCCGACTTTACTCTTCCTATGTCGTTGCCCTTGTCTTACCCTTTGTAGGTATATTTGCGCTCTCGCGATCGATCAACATCTTCTTTGTCAAAGACTCCTACTTTGTCCCTTTCCTCTCATGATGATGGCTTACCCCTTGCATTACGTCGAAGTAAACATACTTGTACTCAACACCCTATTGCCCAGTATGTTTTCTATGCTCATATCTCTTCTTGCTTTTTTTCCTTTGCTACTACCTTGTATGATGTTTCTCTTCCCACTTCTCACAAGCAGGCTTTGGTTATATCTGGCTGAAAGCAAGCTATGAATGAGGAAATAAGTGCCCTTCATCAAAATCACACTTGAAAGCTTACTCATTTTCCTCCCAGCAAACAAATTGTTGGTTGTCATTGGGTTTATAGCATCAAATATCTTCCTGATAGGTCGATCGAACGTCTTAAGGCTCGCCTCTGGCCAAAGGCTATACTTAAACCTATGGTATTGATTATTTGGAGACATTTTCATCAGTGGCTCACCTTAATTCTGTTCGCATTTTCCTCTCCGTTGCTGTTAGTCATTCTTGACTTTTATATCAACTTGATATTAAGAACGCATTTCTTCATGGTGATCTACAAGAGAAAGACTATATGGCTCAACAACTTAGCTATGTTGTGTCTGGCAGTGAGAATATTGTTTGTTGCTTACACAATGATCTATATGGTCTGAAACAATCTCCTCGTGCCTGGTTTGATCGCTTCAGTTATGTTGTCTTTGAGTATGATTTTCGACGTTCTTCATCTAATCACTCAGTATTTGCTCATCATTCTTTGGCTAATATTGTGCTAATTTTTTATGTTGATGATATTATTATTTTTGGCGATGACTCGGTTGATATTGCTACTTTGAAACAGTATTTGGCTAAAAAATTTCATATCAAGGACTTGGGCTTACTTCGTTACTTTCTTGGAATTGAGATTGCTCGTTCTTCTCGCGGCATCTCTTTATCCCAACGCAAGTATGTCCTTGACCTTCTTTTTGGGACTGGCTTCCTTAGTGCTCATCTAGTTGATATTCCTATGGATTCCACTGTCAAGCTTGATGCCGAGTGTGGCGCTCTCTTTTCTAATATTGGTCGTTATCGTTGCTTGATTGGTAAACTCGTTTATCACATGGTTGCTCGTCCCGATATTACATATGTTGTTAGGGTGGTTAGTTAATATATACATTCTCCTCGCTAGCCTTATTATGATGTTGTTTATCGTATCTTGCGGTATTTAAATAGTACTCCTGATCACTGCTTATTATATTGGCCCGCAGCAACTTTGTCTATTTACGATTCAGTGATGCTGATTGAGCTGGTAGTCGTTCTGATCGGCGGTCGACGTATGGATACTATACTTTCATTTGTGGAAATCTTGTAACCTAGCGGACTAAAAATTAGTTTGTGGTAGCTCGCTCGTGTGCTGAACTGAGTATTGTGCTATGGCACATATTGCCTTCAAGATGTTGTAGGTCCGTTTTCTTCTACCTGATTTTGGACTTTCTCCTCATGCCCCAATGCAAATGTATTGTGATAACCAGACTGCAATTTTTATTACAAATAATCCAATCTTTCATGAACGAACCAAACATATTGTGGTTGACGTATATTCTCCAGCTTTAAGGAGAGAGTTTTAGAATCTTTCTTTTCTATATTAAGGGTAATTTTATCATTAGATTGTATATTCATTTAACATAAATAGATCTCAGAGAAAGGGGACTAATTATGTTCCTAAAACCCTAATTTTTTTCCTCGTCTTCTCTCTTCTCTTCTCTAAAACCCTAAAATTACTACCTTTACATAGCTTGTTGCACATTGTTGCACCCCTTTTCTAAACAGCTTAAGTTTTTGAAAAAATGGTAGTTTAACATGATATCAGAGCTCTGGTTCCACGAGATCTTGAATTCAAATCTCGTGATGTATTTTCATGTTACATTTGTTATCGTGCACCATGTGTGTTGGTTGGTGCATCTGTTTAATTTGTTCGCCTCTTCACATGCAAGATAGAATCACGCGTGAGAGAAAGTGTTTATGAGAATTGATGACTTGAATTCACCATTTGGATATTACCAAATTGTGACTATGCTCATTCAATCGTGTGAGCTTAATGCGGTTAACAAAAATTGTTCATTCATTAGTCACATTTATAGAATGGCAGACCATTAGTTTCAAAATCACGTAATGGTCGATTCCTTAAGCACTGGTTCAACAATGCAGAGAACATAATTCATAACAAAAGAAAACAGAACCTTGAAGAAGAAAGCTTCCATTGGATTATTTCAAAAATGCTAGTAAGATAGACAGCAGCAGGGGTAGCAACAGTTTTTTGTACAGCACCAACAGAGGTTTACCTTTGCACATTTAGGACAAGAGCAACTACTGCATCTACAAGAGCAGTCTGGGCAGGAAGGACATCGACATTGACATCGATATCGTGGAAAGTAACAGCATCGGCTGCTGCTTAAGACCTTGTTGAAGCATTGCGAGCGTGGGAAGGAGCAACATTGGCATTTTGGTATTGAACAACAAGCACACGAAGGGCAGTTACATAGATTGCAACCACGGCAGTATGTTATTTCAAGATGAGGAGAGCAACCAAAACAGCAAATCCAAGAGAAGTTAAAGCAGGGTGCTCTACTGCATAAACAGGGGAACTTGATGTTACGAATGATAGTATGTATTTTAAATAATGCACAATTATTAGACATTGGGTGGGAAAAGATGCACGCAAATAAAATTGTGGACAAAGTAACATTTTAGATGTCATAGAACTTAAAATTAGTGGTCCACCAAGCATTTTGTGCAAGAAACTAGAGAGACTAATAAGAGTGTTACTTTCCCTAGCATCAATGCTTCTAACAAACCTTAAACTTCACATTTCACAACTCTGTCAATTAAACAAGTGTAAATCGTATGGGATAATGACTTGTTTGCTTATTTTCGTTTTTAGTCAAGAAAAAATTTTATTTGGTCAAACTATCATACTTTTTGGACGCCTCTCATCGAGACAAACCAAAAAAGTAAATTTTTTTGACCAAAATTGGAAAAACTTAAAAAATGCCAAAAAAAAGCCAAATTTTAAGTTTCTTTTTTTATATTTAGTAAACTTCCTTCATCTTTTGGTCAAAAATTCTTATTTTCTGATTTTTCTCCAGAAAAGACAAAAATAAGCATAAACTACACAAATTTAGCCCAAACAAGAAGAAAAATTTGAAGTGCGTTATGTCCAAAAGCAAACTATTTTAGGACTAGACTACTTGTTTGCTTAACCCGTTGAAAGAAAGAACTGGTAATTTCCCCCCAACAATTCTCATTCCCATTGAAGCATCCGCTTGATCTAGATTCGTAAGACTTCTGAGCAAACTAAAAACCGGGAATGACGTAATTTTTCTTTTTCTGTAAAAGATGAAGAACTAGGGATTTGTAAACTACTGTATGAACGCCCTTCAAAATTCATTTTATAAGAAGAATGCTTATTGTCTGTCATGAATTAAGAAAACCCAACAAACACAGCCTGTAGTAAGAAGGCAGAATGATGTTTTACATGTTAGAGCCAGATGCGGAATTCTTTCTTAACTTGAGGAGACCAAAGTGAATGAAAACAAAAATGGAGGGCCACTAAATGAATAGGAAATATTTTTCATTAGATTTCAAAGTAATACCTATTATAATTTGTAACTATTTGTTTACTTATTTATTTTTTGGAGGAGTAAAGGGGCTGCGGGTCACCTCTTCCTTCCCCCCTGTTTGAAGCAATCCATGATATTTGTCCTACAATCAAACTGAAAACTCTATCCTACCAATAGAATTTTAACTAAATAAATAGTCATAATTCAGATTGGATATGAGTAGAAAATTTTTTGTTATAGGGTTATTATACATGATCCAATTACTAGGGCAATGACAATTTCACATAGAAAAGACATACAGGCAAGCGACCTAGCAAATAAACTATCGGTTACCAGTGTGAAGTTAATTAATAGAACAAGTGTTTGTTCAATGCACCAACTTTCTATAAATAACAAGAAGTATAATCTATAATGGAATGTCATAACATCATTACAAGTATTAATATCAATACTTAATCACCTTTTGTAGCAAGAAAAAAAATTTGAAGAAACAAAAAAAAAAGATAAGAACACAAGAAAAGAAAGAAAACAAAATCCGTTTGAGAAGCAAATCAAGTTTGCAGATGGGACATCACTGCTCCATGAATTCTGTTTTAACAATCAGTACATCTATTTTGCTTCTTACTCTATTCATCTAAAATTACTTTTTGGCAAGCATCTCGAAGCAACAACTGAGGCAAAATACGAATACTCCAATATGCAAAAGAGATAAGACAAGGGCAAGAACGTACCAAAGCCATTTCCAGAAACAACAAGATCTACGAATCTTCTGACTTCTGCTAGAAAAAGAAAGACGTTTAATTACAATCTTCCACTAAACTCCAAGAAAAAGGTTGTTGACAGCTTTCTTACGTAGGTATAAACGGATCTGAATTTGCCACCACAAAATCAGCAACCCTACCAAATTGTCAAAGTCCAATCAAGTTTAGCTTTTTGTAACAGAACACGAATAGATATCTCCACACTAACTCATAAGAGAGAGCTTTTGTAGATCAAAAAGGCATATATTTAATTTGCATGGGTGAATTTCAATGTTCAAAAAAAAAAAAAATCAACCATATGCTATACAACACAATTGCATACTCTTTACAGCACCGGGAGGCAGGTTGAAGGCTTTCCACGAGTTTTAGTTCTCCCTGATAACAGTAAAATCATCAACGACATTGCCCCATTTTTTTGAGGAAGAAAGAAAGTTCCGAATGACAAAAATATTTGAAAAGGAGACATGAGGTGTGCAAACTTTGTGACACCTATTTTAAAGGTGGAATACAGCTATTGGCATAACAACAAATTACACATGGAGGAACAGGAATGTAAATCTCTATCATTAGCATAAATCTTATTTCATGAATTTCATTAGATGAGACTGTAGCTGCAGTAATACCATCTAATTAGGGAAGAACACATAATTTTAATTTAGGAAGAGCGAATTGTTCTCATAAATTCTTAAAAGGGTATATATTAAATTTTCAAAAAAAAATCTTAGAAGGGCAAATTTATATAATCTTGAAATATTTTCAACTAATACTACTATAATGGTAAATTTTTTCAAATTTTTTGAAGGCGGCCGCCCGCATCCGCCACCCCTTTGGTTCATCTACGCATCTAATTGCCAGCAAACATTTTACTATTATAGACAGGCTTAGATAGTGATAAACTTTTAAGGAACCGGATAAGCATTCTCTTAACAGAAGATATTAGAGACTTGAGAACGTCCACAGAGCTTGACAGATGACACCCTGGAACTGCGATATATCAAACGAATTGTTGAGTCCAACAATTTAAGGGTCATAACAAAGACCTCCCATAACAATAAAGGTTGAACTTTTACTAACCTAAACTTGCCTATATCCTCGAAATTACGATAATTACCCATATAATACCAATGTTCAAGCACCTTACAGGTTCTTTACATATAAGCTCTGCTTTATAAGTTAAAGTGCATAGAACCCTGTTATTGTTGTTTCTCATCTACATGAAATTCAAAGTTGTCCTATAAAATTGAGGAATGCATGATCAAAACAGTGTCAAAGTGAATCATGCAAAAATGCGGCCGTTTGGAGAGAAGCATTAAGTAGGGGTCTGAATTTCATTGTAGAATCTTGGAAAATTACTTATGGTGTCAAGAATTTAAGGTCTCAGAGTAGCTAGTAAAATCCACAGTGTCTTCCCTATCTTCAGAAAGCATGCAAGATATAACCAGTGCACCTCCCTTCATATTGATAATCTAGAATCATAGTCCCAATTGGTGACCCAGAATTCCCGAGTTCGAAACATGGTAATCCTCTTGAGACTTGGCCGCAAGAGATTTATCTCTTGTGAATTTCCTAGTCCCACCATGATTGACCAACCTTTAACTGGACCAAAGAGGAGATTGGTCGAGGTGCACGTAAGCTGGCTATTAACCGGACCACAGAGGCGATTCGTCCTAGTCCCAGCGTAAATGACCCACCTTTAACCAGACCATAAAGGAGATTTGACGAGGTGCACGCAAATTGGCCAGACACCCCTAACCGCCAAGCAAACAAAAAACAATGATCTAGAAACATGTTTTACGAGTCCAGTTAGGCTGCATGGTGGTACATTCTATTCAAAAGGGACAAAAAACTGGTTGGATATCCATATTGAAGATAAAGTTTTTGAAGGTCTTTTATCAAGCTAGAATAACAACATTTCTTCATTTTGAAAGGTAAAAATATTGTAATTCTGATTGGGTCTCCACTTTCCTCCACATGTTTGATTTTCTTTTCTAATTGGGAGAAGGGGGAGATGATTCCCATTGTTGAATAAAATTATGTTTATTTCAATTTTAAATTATTTAATTGTTTCAATTGTCTTTACTTTCCATTAAAGATAAAGATTGTCATCAAAGCAGAGAATGGGTGCCTGTATATTTCCAGTACTACCATTTTAATAAGTTCAAACTGAAACAAATCAAAAGATAATATCGATTCAAAAGAATTTGGCCCTGTTGCGAGTTTTTGCTTATTTTCGGCTTTTCTAAGTTTTTTGAAATTTTTGGCAAAAATTTTGTACTTTTTTGGATTGTTTCGATAAGAGGAACCAGGAAAGTAAAATCTTGATTAGAAGATGAAAAAAATTCATTAAAGACGAAAATAAACAACATAAAACTTGACTTATTAGTTTATTTTGAATTATTTTTATCTCTTTCCAAAAAAAATTCATATTTTGATCAAATAAATTTACTTTTTTGGATTGTATCGACGAAAGAAGTCAAAAAAAATATTTTGATAAAAAATAGAAAATAAAAAAAAATAATTAGTGCGGGATTCTATTTTTGCTACTTCTTTGAGGATAAATCCTATCAACAAGTTAATTAATCCATTAAATCCTAATTATAAATTAATTATTTATATAGACTATTTTACGTTTTCTTTAATTAGAGTAAAATATAGAAAATAAATAAGAAAGAGAATGTCAGAATAGGAGAGGGGAGAAAAAAAGAAAGATTCAGAGATAATAAAACGAGTGTGTTGAGGAGAGAAAAAAGAGAGAAAGTAGGGAGAAAAAAGAGAATAAAAAATAAAGAATAAATTACACATACCTCTCCTTTGAGATTACTGACAATACACTCTCTTTTGTTTTAATTGTTATTTTAATTGTTGGTATCAAATTTCTTATTCCGTAATAACCGTGTTAAAAACGTTAACTGAACGTACTTACATCATCATTTTTATTTTTTTATTCCACTTATGCCCTTATTAAACCTGACACTGTAAACCCCAATCTCTTTTTGCACTGTAAACCCTACCTCTTCCCTCAACAATCAACATCTCCACCGTCCACTCCTCTAATTCCACCTCCAACATCGCGGATCGTGCTCCAGATGTCAATTTGGTAGAAATTGGTAAGAGAAGCTGATGATACTCAGTTAGTGCAATGAAGCAACACAAGAAAAATAACACAATCGATAGAAAAATTCATCATTCTCTGCAATATCAGCGGAATGAACTCTAGAAATAGAGTCTTCATTGTTTTTCAACAACTCTTTGGTCTCCAGGGTCTCAGAACTCACTACAGATGGACCCACTAGAGGACTCAATTCATTCTCTACAATATCACAAGCCTCAACATACTGCGTGGACAGGATTGATCACAAAAATTACAAAATTAATTCAACAAGAAAAACAAATTGCCCAAATTGGATATTTCGAACCCTAATCGAACCAATTTCCCAAACCTGGACTATCGTGATTTTCGTCAATCGCTGGATTATCACGACTATCTTCGATCGGTGGACTGACAATTATCCACCGACGAATCATTGCAAGGGAGAGTGTGAGATAGAGGGAGTTTGGTGTATATATCGAGAGAGGGAAAAGGGGTTGGGAATTTGGGATTAGGGATGGAGAAGAGAAATTAGGATTTGAGTAGGGAGGGAGACGTTCGGGGGCGTTGAGGAGCCGGAGACGATGGCGTGAATGGGATGAGGGGATTATGGGTTAAAGACCCGCGTCGATTTCGATTGCGTCTTCTTCAGAGGTGACAACGGCGTAAAATGGAGGAGAGGAGTGCGAAGCTCCATCCCCAGTCAATCCCATCGATAAGAACCTGTTTCGCACACAAACCCATCGATTGATTTCCAAAATCAAAACGAGGAACAATAGATGGGTGAGAAATAAACTCCTCTTTACGATCAAGCTAGACAATTAAAAACCCTAACCTTTTGATCTTGATGCAAGAAGATAGAAGAATCTGAAAGAAACGAGGAGTCAGGGACTGAACTGCCGGATGCGAACCCGCCGGGATGGGCTTCACAACCGACATTGCCACCGAAATCCCATTAGGGATGGGATTTAATTTGTAGTTTTTTTATTTTTTAATTAATAAAATTTAAATTAACTACATAGGTAAAATAGTAAAATGTTATTTTCTGTCTTTTACCCAATAAGTTTTGACAAGAAAATCCAGTATCATTTTAAATACCTCAAAAAAAAATTTATATTTATTAAATATCTCAAGAAATGTAATGTAATT
>JAULJZ010210050.1:0-42210 GCA_032270985.1 Heliamphora pulchella | reverse complement strand
AGTAGAGATTAGTGTAATTCAGGATTTGATTGAATGAATGAGAAAATTATTTCCAAACTATTCTCTCTGTCTACAGAGAGAAATGAGGACAATTTTAAGAGCTATACACGAGCTTATAAGGACGTTAAGAGAGTCGTTAGAGATCTTAAATTGAAAGCTTATGATAATTTTTATACTGGATTCGATAGTAAAGAGAGAGAAAAGAATATAAACCCACTAAGTGAAGAGAGAAAAACAAGAGACCTTACTTAAGAAAAGAATGTATTAAGAGACATGCATAATGGAGTCGCCAAGATAATTAGATCACTTGTAGGAGAAACAAGTAAATTCCCAGTTACTGTAGGATTGCATCAAGGATCGACTTTGAGTTCTTATCTTTTTACCTTAGTTATGAACGAATTGACTAGACATATTTAGGATGATGTCCTATGGTGTATGTTATTCGTTGATATATTGTCTTAGTGGATGACACTAGGAGTGGAGTTGACGCTAAGTTTTAAATGTAAAGGGAAGCTTTGGAGTCAAAAGTGTTTTGAGTAAGTAGGAACAAAACTGAATATTTGGAATATAATTGTAGCAATAATAGGAGTATTAAATAGTGAAGTAGTAAATATTCAAAATCAAGAGATACCTAAGAACGATTATTTTCCTTATCTAGGTCAGATTATTAACAAAGATGGAGAGATTGTAAATGATGTAATTCATAGAATCAAAGTTGGTTCGCTAAAGTGGAGGGGTGCTTCTAGCCAAGGATCAAGATTTTATTTCGGTGTATTGTTTCGATTAGTATGGAAGCAGAAACATTTCGAAAAGTTTTCAGAACTTTTCAAATATGACAAAATTAGAAATGTTTAAAAATGTAAGGTTAAATCTATGTATTAGAGACTAATAATTGATCAGTTAAACATATGAAAATTTATGTAGTTATTCACATAAGAGAATAAATATAAAATTATAAAAATCAATGCTTTATGAATTAATATTTTTATTATAATCAAATGCTTAATGATTTTCTAAAATTGTGTAAGATCCCAACAAAATAAGGTGAAATTTTTTACTTAGGCTGTAGTGATACTAACAATATTACTTTTAATGAACTAAAAATCAACCATTTGTAATTTTCTAAAAGATAAGTTATGAACTTATTGAAACTAACTGAAAATATTATCCTTAACACAGCATAATGGCGTAAAAGGATTCATGTAGCCGACCTCAATTGATTGGGACAAAGGCTTAGTTTAGTTTAGTTTGGTTTGGTTATGTCCCCACCTTGCTTGTATCAAAGAAGCACTTGAGAATTTTATGAAAGTGTAAATGTTGAACTCATGTCATGCAACGATATTTGTTCCCGTAACGCATATGTCATGCATCCGAACGTATAGTGTGTTTACTTATTTTTTAGAATTGGGAGCCCTTTGGATGCTCAGAGGTCAGGCTTGTCTATTGCTCAGATACAAATGGCTGATGGAGAAAAGAGAGAAACAATATATGGGTATGATGGAGAGAGAATAAGAAATTAGGGTCTCTCTCTTAGGGTTTTCTCTCTTATTCACATGTATTTATACTAGATATTCACGTGTAGTTATTTAATCTTTCAGACTGGGGGCACTTTGGATGCTCGGAGGACACGCTTGTCTATTGCTCGGATACATATGGCTGAGGGAGAAAGAGAGAAACAACGTATGGGTATGATGGAGAGAGAATAAAAGGAAGAAAGAATTCATGGAAGAAAGCCTATGCTTTCCTACACTTGCCCAAATTTGAGATGTCACGAGTTTTGGAAAGAAAGTTGGGCAAGTATGATTACTATATAATTGATCTTCTCAGATTAAATGGACATTTCTTCACAGCAGCAAGAACGACATCCCACATGTGATGCGCAATCTGTGCAACAGCCTTTGCTTCAGGAGAGGTTAATTAATTTCTCCTCATAACAGCTCCTTATTACATCCCTTTTTGACAACTGTATCTTATTTAGAGATTAAAAACATATCATTTTCCTGTGCATTAAAGAACAATCAAATAGAGATATAATGAACATTTCTTTCCTGTTGAAGTGTTTTGGTAGCATCTGCATGTTACCATTCTTTTGCCTGTCATACAGCCACAGGATGGAATATCCTGAATGCATGCCCCTATCTCTATTTGCATATGTATGTATTTCTATAATTCATTGCAATTACCATTAATGTCCAGTGGTCATTGATAATTAAGGATAAGTCACTTCGAATTTTTTATCTATTATGTTGCTATTTCCATGCTATTATGTTGCTATTTCCATGCTTGGTTAGATGATTAAATATACTACATTAGAATGTAGCAGCTGAACAATTAATGGCTTATAAATATTAATTTCATGTTCATTTTTACTTTGTAGATTAAAACAACGAAGGATGTGTATCTACCGGAACTGAAAGAAATGTACAACACGATTGACCAAACACTACAGCAGGTACTTCATCAATAACATTATTTGCTTTGTACTTTGCCGTCTTTCCTTATAAGCAAGTAAAGATATGTTGCATAGCTAACTATTTTGCGACACCTCTGACTCTTCTTTGTAATTTATGTTCTTCAGCTTGATTCTAATCCCCAACATCTCTGACCCTTCTTCATTATGTGCTTTGTAGTTCGCTGTCTTTCCTTATAAGCAAGTACAGAATCTACAGATGTGTTGCATTGCTAACTATTTTGCGACACCTCTGACTCTTCTTAATTTATATCCTTCAGCTTGATTCTAATCCACAACACCCAAGGACAGCTGTTTACGAGAAGATCAAAGGAAGAGAGGATTCATTGAAGAAAGCCTGTGCTTTCCTACACTTGCCCAAATCTGAGATGTCACGAGATTTGGAAAGAAAGTTGGGCGAGTATGATAAATTTATAAATGATCTTCTCAGATTAAATAGACCCCAAAGGTCCATTTCTTTATTGCAGCAAGAACGACATCCCACATGTGATGTGCAATCCGTGCAACAGCCTTTTCAACCGCGATTCCAAAATCCTATGGTGCGGTCAAATGGAAACCAAACTATTCCCCATTTCCAATCAATGAGCTCACATCACTCTGTAACAGCATTGGAAAAGAACAATGTAACAAGCTTGAGAAATGCATCAACAATGTCATCTGAGGAACCAACTTCACAGCAAAACTCGATGAATTCAGAACATCCTGGTACCAACTTGGTTTCAGATCAGGGAAATACTGTGACTTTATTGTTACAAAATCCTGGAAGCACCTCACAAAGTGGAGGTAATGTGCCACGTGGGATAAATAATCACCTTGGATTGAATTATAATATGCTTCAGAACATGTGTCTCCAACAACAAAATGAACAGAAAATGATAAAAGCTCAACAGGCAAAGCAGCAGTTTCAACAGTGTCAAATGACAAAGCAATTAATGCAACAGAACAAGAAGATGGAAGGGCAGCATCGTCAGGAGAAGTTACAGGCACACCAGATTCCACAGCTTCATCATTTGAATAAAATAAACCGCGTGAAAGTAAGAGAAGGAATGAATGCTAAATCCGGGAATTATCTGCAAAACCACTCTGTAGGAAAGCTTTCAGTGAATAGCTCCCATATTGTGAAGCTTGAACCTACATCCTATATTTCTTCACCACAACTCCTTCAGAACACATCCCCTCAAATTATTCATCCTTGTTCCTCAAAGATTAGCCAGAAAATATTGCAAACATCTTTTACAAATTCTGAGAGTCATTTGCATTCTCCAAATTCAAGGTCTTTTGGTCCTTCTCCTTCAACTTCCTTGGCTGCATTCCATATTAAAGCGGACCCAAATAAACTTACTTCCAGTGTTTCTTCACACTCAAATTCTGGAGATGTTGGACATCAAGAAACATCTGGTGCACTAGCTCTGGACTCATCCTTTGTGATTTCCACTCATGGGCTATCACCCTCCCACTTGCTTGCAAAAAGAGATTGCCTTGATGGCAATCATAATCATGTTTCAACAACTGATTTTTGTGAACCAAAGGATACTGGGGAACATATTCAGCGATTAATCAAAGTGGTTAGTTTACTGTGTTGTGACTTTGCTAATTGATGCATAACTCTGTATGAATGAGACTTACTTTATTTCTTAATTGTAGGTAAGATTGATGTCAGACAAAGCATTATGTGCTTCTCTTCGTGAAATGGAGTCAGTTGTGAGAATGGTTGACAGGACAGCAGGATCAATACCAGGTAATGGATCTCAATCTGCAATTGGTGGGGATTTGGCGGCAGTTGCTAATTTTCTTTTACGAGGTGAAAATCTAGGTGGGAATTCTAGGACAATGAAAATGAGGCCCTATTCAAGAGTAACACCATCAAACATTGTGGCAGCAGGCAGCATAACTGAGAGTTTCAAGCAGTTAACTGATCGTGAGACATGCAATGAGGAGTCAACTGCTAAATCTCAGAACAAGAGGCTTAGAATTGAGGTATGGTACATGTGGGAATTTCTTTTGACATGACAAGATGCTATTGATGAAATATTTTCATAATCACTATACATCATTGATAGAAAAGAGAGCAAATAAATAATCTATTATTCCGTTGATAAAAAAAGAGGCTTAAACATAAACATAAGTTATAGAATATAAATAGGACAAAATCTAAAATTCTAATTAATCTTAATGATTAAACTACTATTTTGCTAACAAATAAACAACAGAATAACCAAAAAAGTACGCTCACCTCCCTTCCCATAGTTATGATGCGAGTTTGGTGAGCAGTGAGAGTTTGTTAAGTAAGAACCGAAAGCGAGTCGAAGTGTGAACCTTGGTTAAGAAATCGGCAAGTTGCAATATCGAGGAGACGAAAGGGAGATCAATAGTACCAAGCTGAAGATGCTGACGAATAAAGTGACAATAAATCTCTCTGTGTTTTGTACGCTCATTGAAGACAAAGTTATGCGCAATTTGGATGGCACTTTTGTTATCACAATAGGGAGAAAGTAGGAGAAAAGAGAGAAACATCCAAATTAGAGAGGAGCCAGCAGAGCCAAACAATCTCAGCGGCAGCTTCAACAGTAAAACTAGCAATAATAGACTGTTTTTTGCTCTTCTAGAAAATGAGGGAGTCACCAAAAAATGCGCAAAAATTAGTAGTAGACTTGCGAGTAGACACATTGCCAGCTCAATTAGTATCAGCATAAATTCGAAGAGTCAACGATGAAGAAGAAGACAAGAACAAGCTCTCAAAGATAGCACTAGGAACATAACGCAAAATGCAAAGCAAAGCTGCCAACTGAGTGTCGTGAGATGCGGAGACAAATTGACTCACCACATGAACAACATACGCAATATCAGAATGAGTCAAACTATGATCGACTAAACACCCAACTAACTCTCGATAGATAGTGAGATCCTCAAGAAGAATGCCATCAGAAGAAGAGAACTTGACATGTAACTCAATAGGAGTATCTGTAACCTTATCATCAATGAGGTGAGCACAACAGATCATCTCGTTTACATATTTGGATTGAGACAAGAGATGGTTCTTAAAGGAAGAAACAACCTCTATACCAAGAAAGTATCGCAGATGACCCAAATCTTTCATTTAAAATGAATGAAACAAATGTTTCACTTCAGATATAGCAAAAAAATCAGAACAAATGGTCTTCTTTTGTCCTAGCTCTATGTTTTCTTTTTGGGTAAGTAAATGGTAAGTGCCATGTTTCCCTTGCTTAGATATTGTATCATGGTTTTTAAGACTCCCCTCTTCTTGGGTTGTAGAATCCTGTAATCCTTTACTTTTTACCTTTTGTCCTAGGAATTTTGGATTTTGGGGTGACATGTTCTTAGACCTTGGAAACTACGCTTTATGAAGTTGGCGGTTCTTTGACAAAAACCTAATACTGGGATTATTGCATTCATGACATTTGTTCTGGGAGTTTGGGGCTACTTGTTTTCAAAAAACAAGGTACTACAACAGGAGTACTGATCGATTGGTTCCAAACCCGCGTGATCGGTTTGCACAGATACTATAACCTATCAAAGATCGTTTGATAGAGGATTGAAATAGATTGATCACTGATCGATCGGTCTTTTTCGCAAACACCCTTTTAAATCTATTCGGTTTAGGGCGGCCGCCAGCATGTGTGTGGAATATAGTGAGAGAAATCAATATTTTGAAGCTATATGCTTTTAGGTTGATGATTCAATAGATTAAGAAGACCTTCAAGAAGATCATCAAGCTGCTGGCACTCAACCTTCCAATCAGCTCAGATAGATATTGGGTAGATTCTCAAGAGGTGAAATCCATGGTGGATTCTAGCGGCACTCAAGCACAGTTTGTTGTACGAGGATTTGGTAAGAGTTAGGTTATGTCAGTAAGTTGTGGATTCAACTTGTTTTTGTAAGAACTCTTGTAATCATCTTATTCATAGTGCTTGATTTCCCTAGACTTGGATTGGTCCATGGTTTTAACCCATGTTGGGGTTTTCCACATTAAAATTTCTGTGCCTTTGTGTGGTTGTGTTTTCTTAGTTATTTCCTTCGATATACCGCTTTGTGCAAATCAAATCTAAAAATGGGTTTTTCAAATCTCTCTATAAATGGGGTCTTCCCTCATACATTCAAGGATTTTTTGGGCCTCCACCTGTCATCAGCTGAGCTCAAGTCTCCCCATCGCTCTCTTTCTCTCTCTTTAGCGTCCCTATCTCTCTCATTTCCCACCTTTGGTGGTCTTTGGCCATTATTGTGCCAGTCATCTTCTAAGAGGGCCCATGGTCTGCCCGTGTCACCAACTACCATCCATACAGTACTTTCATCTGGTAATCTCATTTCTTGAATTCTTCGTAATAATATTTGATATTCCTATTTTATGGACATACTTTTGGGTTTCTGATATTTGATCCATGATGTAGCTGGTATTTTTTTGTCTTGCAAATTGTTCTGCTACCTTGAGTTTTCAATGCATGTGAAATCTATGATAGAAGGAACTTCCTTAATTGGTGTAGTGTCTAATAAACTTGGAAGTATATAGCACGAGTGGTTGCCTTGACTATGGCCAGTTCATTGAGCTTGACAATTAAAACACACAACAATTAAATTTTAATTTCCCGGTTAGTTATTTTGACCTGCTGCGCTTAATCCACTAGACACGTTAGCATTTCCAATTTAACCAATACATCAATTCTACTTAGATTAAAAATCCATAATTTACCTCTAACTAATAAATGCGCTTAATCCATAATTTACTACTAAAGTCAAGGCCAGAATTGCAGGGGGTTTCATATTTGGAGTTATTTTGTACTTTGTTTTTCAACTTTCTATTTAATACCAAACCAAATCAAACTAAGCCTTTGTCTCAATCAATTGAGGTCAGCTATATGAATCTTTTTACGCCATTTTATTCTATTAAGGGTCATATTTTCATTTAATAGATTCATATCTTTTCTTAATACGGCATCCTATGTCAATTTAGGTCTACTCCCTTAGTGTTTTCATTACTCATGATTTTATCGTTTTTTCTTACTACTGCATCAATTGGTCTACGTTGTATGTGTTCAAATCATCTTAATCTGTTTTCTTTCAACTTGTCCTCAATTGGAGTGACCCCTACCATTCCACGAATCTTTTCTTTTTTTATTTTATCTATTCTAGTCTTACTACACATCTACCTTAACATTATTATTTCCGCAGCACTCATCTTATTTATGTGATTCTTTTTAGCCGCCCAACATTTAGCAACTTTCTATTTATTCCGACATGAAAAGGCGTGCCCTTGTTTTTTAGTCCTCTCTCTATTTTTTGAAGTTCTAAATGACAAGAAAAGGGAGAGGCTTTGGTTAGCCTTGCTTTTCTAGGTCTTATCCGACTTGCCTGTGGTAAATAAACAAAAGAGGAAGCGGTTCAAGAACTAGGTGGCTATTTGTGAGCTACATGGAGTTGATATCAACAATGCAAACATTTAATTCATACTATTTGAGAGACATAATGGGGTATAAATTGAGCTGATATGTGTTTATGATTGTTGAGTTTTCTCTTAAATTTGTAGTTCGAACTTTATTCATGGTTTTGGTGCTTTGACTTAGTAAGGATAAAAATGAGTAATCAGAGAGCTGCAAGGAATTTCATTAATAATTGGCCACTTTCATCTATTGGAACAACTAATTGAATATAGCAGATCCTTTTAGGAGGTCCCAATGACTATAGATCAAGCCTATCCACTATTTATAGTTCGATGGTTGCTTGCTCACGAACTAGTTGTTCCCATTGTTTTCCATGGGAAACAAAAAAATCTTCGTTGTATGTGGGCTTTTAGTGTGTTTTATTGTTAAATATGGCCCTGACTTTGTCGATCAATCTATCTATAGGATATTATGCCCTTGTTACAAAATACAGTTCACGGGGAGATAAAGAAATAGATTGAACTAATTACTTGTGTGTCACCTTCCAAGGGAGGTGCTATGGCTCGAATCCATAGTAGATCCTATTTCTAATAGGAGCAGTTAACAATTGAATCTGATTTCTCCATTTTATCATATATACAATAAATAATGTGAAAAGAAGGCCCGACTCCAAGTTATTCAAGAATAGTTGTGTTGAGTTTCTCGACTCCTTGCTAGGATTAATTAGTTCTATATCTCAATAGGGGTAGAGAAGGGATATAACTCAGTGGTCGAGTGTCACATTGGTGTAGTGGATAACATGGGTGATTTGGAAGGTATGGATTCCTATAAATCCACTCATGTAGTGTTTCATTAAATAATAGACGTCAAAATCCATTTGTATAGATATCTACTATATATAAAATGATAAAAAAATTAGTTAATGTCTTAGATTGTTTTGCTCATGATGTATAAAAGCGTTCCTTAGCCGCAATACCATGAAACTTGTTTTTGAAACTATTCTTGAATAAGTATCTCTGGGTGCACAGAAAATGTAGCACCAAAAAAATGCATGGCGCGACAAACCAACTATATCACATTGTGTCAGTCTATTCCGAGAATTGATTCCCTTGAGAATGTTATCCTTTTCTTCATTACCTTATCAGTATCCAATTTGAAATTTTCTACTTAACATAATTGTGAATTTTTATCGACATCGGTATATTTGTCTTTGGATGTTAGTGAAGCAAGTGGCAGTCGCCATTTTATCAGTATTTTCAATTATTGGTATTGTTGAAAAATCTCGTACACATACATATTTATAAGGTAAAATATGAATCTTCATGAATATATTAAAATCTAAATGCAGAGTTTTGGTTGGCAAATTCTGGGGCAAAAGAGAAACCCATGTTAGCATGTTAGTCTATTAACTTCTATCTTAATAAAGTTTTTTATTTTTCAATACAAGAACTAAGACATCATAACACAGGTCTATCTTAATAAAGTTTTATTTTTTCAATACATGAGCTAAGGCATCAAGTTAGATTTCAAAAACAAAAAGGAATAGAGTGAATGAGAGAAAGAATCAAGAGACGACTAATGATAGAACATCCAAAATTATGGCTACCTCACTAAGCATCATTATTTATACAAATATAGAGACAAGATTACATAAATACCCCTATACTAGACTAAGCATAATACTTAACACTCCCCCTCCAATTGGTGTACAGATATCCCTCCTGCCCAATTTGCATATAATAGCATGAAACCTTTTGCTTCGAAGTCTCTTAGTGAAAACATCTGCTAGTTGATCTTTAAAATTCACAAAATGGATACAAATCGAATCCTTGTTCAACTTTTCTTTGATGAAGTGCATATGCGTTGTTCTGTCATAATGAGCTGGGTTATGAATAATGTTGATGACATCTTTATTATCACAATATAATCTCATTGGAACGTTACCATACACACCCAAGTCTCTCAACAAAACTTGAAGCCACATACGTTCACAAATACCATGAGCCATATTACTATAGATCTAACTACTACAACTTGCTTCTCCAAGTAACTAGATTTCCACCCACAAAAGTACAATAACCTGAAGTAGGTCGTCTACCGTCAACAGATCCAGCCCAGTCCGCATCAGTAAATGTGATCTCATGTGACCATGATTTGAAAACAAAATTCCTTTTCCCGTACTCGACTTAAGGTACCATAAAATCCAAAACGCTGCTTTAAGATGCGTAACACGAGGGCTATGAATAAATTAACTAACAACTCCTAATGCATATGCAATATTTGGACATATATGAGATATATCAATCTCCCAACAAGTCTCTAGTAACTCTCTTTATTTACTGACTCGCCAACACCTCCACAAAGTAGGTGATTGGCCTCAATGGGAGAATCCACTGGTCTGCAACCCATTATGCCAATTTCCTTAGGAAGATTCAAAATATACTTGCTTTGAGAAATGAAGATTCCGTTTCTGATCTAGCAACTTTAATCTCAAGAAAGTAACGTAAGGGACCAAGATCTTTGATTTCAAACACTTTGGCCAGATAAGCTTTTGATTCGTGACAGCTCTTCTATTTCATTTACCCATCACAACTATGGCATCGACATACACAAACACAATAAGGATTGTAATTTTATCTCCACTTAATGAACATAGTATGATCAACATGATTTTTCTTTAACCCAAATCTCAACATCACCTTAAGGAATTTGTCAAACCAATCTCTAGGAAACTAGTTCAATCCATACAACGCTTTCTTCAAACGGAAAACGTTTCCTTCAGTTGAGGATGATGGGAATCCAGGGGGATGTCCATATACACCTCCTTTTCAAGATTTCCATGTAAAAAGGAATTCTTCACATTTAATTGTTGTAAGGGCTAACCCTGATTAGCTGCATAAGAAAAGAGAAAGCAAATAGAGTTCATCTTGGCAATAGGAGCGAAAGTCTCCTGGTAGTTAATGCCATAAGTTTAAGTTTATCTCTTAGCAACTAGTTACTCTGTATCTCTCAACAGTCCCATATGCTTTCTGCTTAACAATGAATACCCATTTTCATCCCACAAGTTTTTTCCATTTGGAGGGGAAACTAACTCTCAAGGCATTCTTGGTTAGTGCTCTCATCTCTTCTGCCATAGCTTCTACTTTGGGTCAGTAAGGGCTCCTTTCCAATCCTGAGGAATAGATATAAAGGACAAAGCACAATATGAATGAGATAAGGAATCATATGAAGCAAGCATTGAGATGGGATGGAGAGTCTGAACTCCCTTTCTAAGAGAAATAGGCAGATTAGTGTCGATCAGCTTTTTTATGATTATTTTCTACAAGGGAACCAATTGAATGGTCATTACCTAAAGAAGTGAGAGGAGTGGCAACTAGAGTCGGGGATGACAATTGACGTGGTAACACATGGGCAACTTGTTCTTTTGAACGCCGTGTATATGGGGAATTCGAGTCAAGAATGATTTTAGGTCATGTGTACTGAACATAAGATCACGGACAACCTCTAAGAGATGTCGATTCCTTTGTTTGGCAACCTCATTTTGTTCAGGGGTATCGATGCAACTAGTTTGATAAAGTCCTTCGCAACCCCATTACCACTGTGAAGGACTTTGATGTGTGTGGAAAATTGATTATCATCTTGTGAAAGGTTTTAAATCAAGGGAAAATTTTTCTTTTGGTTCGAAATAAATACACCCAAGTAACACAACACGAGAAGGCCTCCTCGCGTTGTGTTAAAGATGCAACACAAGAAGGCCCCCACGCATTCGAATGAACTATCATAAAATGAGAAGTGCTTCTTTTATTAAGAGAAGGATAACGAGAGCATTTATGCTTGGCAAAAGTACAAGCATCACAAGCAAAACTATAACCATAACAAAACTTAGTTAAAAGTAGATTTTTTTTTTTTCTAAAACACCAAACGACAGATGTCCTAAATGACAATGCCGCTGATACAACATGTGAAGAACGAGTCACTAACTGAAGCATCTGTCGTGAACAAGATGAGCAATGACTGACAACCATCAAAAAAATACATGCCACCGTGTGCTCCACCACTGCTAATTGTTCTTCCTGTTTCCAGCTCTTGAAAGACACAATGTGTAGGCAAAAAAGTCAGAGCAATTCAAAGATTGGGTAAGGCTACTAACAAAAAAGCAAATTAGTAGAGAAAATGGGAACATGATGAATAGAGGAAAGATAGATTGATGAAGAACAACGATTAGAACCTTTTCTTGACACAGCGGATAAGAAAGAAGGTTGGAGGAACTTGTCATGTGTTTAGCGGCGCAAGAATCAACAATCCAACGAGATGAGGAAGAAACACTAGGTGCGTTTGCAGGATTAACTGTGTGAATAAAGTTAGAAGAGGAAGGAGGATCAAAAGCGATGGTAGAAGAGGTATCAAGACGAGCCATTCGATGCTTGAGAGTGTGTAACTTCTCTTAGGAAAGAGAACAAGTGTCTCTAGAAGTATTCATGGAAGACTCAGAGACGTGTTCATGGAAATGGGAAATGCACAGTACCACCACCACGGTTACCACCACGCTCTCGATTAAGATGATCAATCAACTTCCAACAGTGCTCCTTGTTATGCTTGTCTCCCCCACAATGATCACACTGTAAGAGGTCTCGATCAACTATGGCTCTTCTACTACTGCCATATTTGGATTGACTCGATCTACAATCCTAAAAAGCTGAAGATATGCCTAGAGCTGACCGATCCTGACTAAGAGGATGCACCATAGAACTATAACGGCTCTCTTCTTGCTGAACACATTACACAAGCTTCTCGTATTGTGGGAAGAGGATGGTGACCTAAAACATGGACCAGAATCTAATCATATTCTAGGTTTAGACCAACAAGAAAATTATAGATCCATTCTTTCTCCACTGATGCCTAAAAAGTAGCTGGCATCCTGTGAATAAACTGCCCGAAAACTTTGATAATAATTAAGCTCCTACCACAAAGTAGTTAACTCAACAAGAGATCTATCTTTTTTATTTAACCCACGAATCTTATTTTGTAATTCATAACCTTGAGCATTATTACCCCTCTGGGAATAGGTCACCGGCTGTTGCGGTCTAAATCTTACGAGCTGTCTTGCAATAAGAAAATACAAATGGTAGTAGGCTGGATCGAATTAATCTGCCAGACCATAACAAGAGCAATCTCTAAGTGCCATCTCTCACGAGCTGGTCCATTTGCCTTTGGTTTCCTTGCTAATCCTAGTTATGTATTTGGTCAAGCCTTGAGCAGGGATAGCCAAACTACAAGAATGAGACCAAAATATGATAGTTACTGCCTTCCAACTTCACCGAACTGATCCGAAAGGAACTCCAAGACGCGCTCCATGATTCATCATAAGCTCGTCATTGCTACCAGATGGCTTACCAATGTCCATGATACTCGAAACTCATAAATCGGCACTGACGAGTCACCAAAAACCCGAAACGACTACAAGGCAAGGTGAACTCCTAGTTAGTCGAAAGGAATGTACTGAAGCAAAGAAAACCTAAAATCAACCTGTTGGAAGCCAAATAAAGCTTGGAGAAGTCAAAACCCGATGCAAAAAATTGAACCCGTGAGCAAAAGTCATCGCCGAACCCTTGTAAGGCCAAAAAAACGTGTCAACCCTCATAAAACTTGCTAGAGGATCTTTACGAAGGTTGAGTCGGCACCCTAGGAGAGAGATTCAAGCAATCATGGAAGCAAATATGGGAGATAAAGCAAAGATTGCGAACAAGGGTGTGAAAAAACCGAAAAATAAGAAAAAAAATGTGTAACCATAGAAATCAACACCAAAAAGTTTGGAAAAACATGAGAGCTTTTCTACCCTAATTGATCACATTGGGAGTTTTTTTTTTGCAGATCAGATGAGCAGCAGCGAGAAAACAATGCAAAAGAAACGAAAAAAATTTGAGAATTGATCTGATACCAAGTAGATTTCAAGAATAAAAGGGAATAGAATGAATGAGAGAAAGAATCAACACGGCTAGTGAGAGAACATCCAAAATTAGGGATACCTATCTGAACGTCATTATTTATATAAACATAGGGACAAGAGAACATGAATATCCCTGTACTACCCTGAGCATAATATTTAGCACATCATAATGCAGGTAAATTGTATCCTATTGAAAGAAATAAGGGAGATAAACCAGCGATTGATAGATACTGTGGTTGATATCAGTGAAGAAGGTTTCAACTCAACAGCAGCAATATCTGTGATTGAACGAGGTGAAGGCACCATTGTCAGATGCTCTTTTAATGCCGTGATCATCAACCCTAACATGAAGCCAGGACGTGCTTCTGCACTAGTGGTGCGTTTTCAAACCTGTCATATGAAATTTTTATTAGCTTGTGTTTGGTCTAGCTTTTTTTGTAAGCCTTTTGGCTTTTTGACTTTTTTTTAATAAAAAAGTAAATGTAAAAAGATATCAAAAAAGCCAACTGAGGCCAAACAAGTGGGCTTTTAAAAAGGCTTTTAAGCAAAAAGCCTTTAAAAAATGCTAAGCCAAACATAGGCTCGTGAATTGTGTTTCGCCGTCTGAATTATTTTGTGCTATTGTGGCTATGCAGTCACTTGTACTACCCTTACTGTTGCTTGTTCCGAGAAATTATCCAGATTGCTCCCCTGTACTCCTAGACAAGTTACCTGCAGAAGTCAGGTGAGAGAATGGCATTACAATATCTATTCATATGCATGTCATTCTTGCCATTTATTTGACAAAACTGTTTGGGCGCACCTGATGCAATTCTCTCTAAACTTATGTTATTATACCTGACATTTTCCCCCACTAAGCTTACAAATTTTGTTGCATTCAAGGTGCAAACTGTTATGTGAAATTTCTACCCTATACTTTTCTATGAATAAAATCTACTAAATAAAGGCACCAAGAGGGGTGCAACCGATGTGAAAAATACATGTAGAAACTAATGTCCAACCTCAAAATCGTTTTTCCAACTTTTGAATTGTAACACATGGATAAAAGGTTTGAAGGAAGAAGTTGAAGAAGAGAAAGAGAGGAAAAAGATAGAAAGACGAGGAATTTGGGACAAATCAAGGTGCCTTAATCGGCCCTTTCGTCCCACATATGTTTATATTATTATATTATGTCAAACACAATTACAAGACTACCCTTGTCAACATAAGATGAAGGACATGAATAAAGCCAAACACTAACATTCCCTCTCAAACTGGAGCATTTTAAAATTATTTAATAATATTCTCTCAGCCACAGAATGCTTCATTTCTTATTTTCCTTTTCCCCTTATAAAAATAAAAGTAATGAGGTGCTGCTTTAAACTTTTCCCTCCATTCTCAGCTCGTGGCTTTCCTTTCCCAGTCTAATTAAGAAATAAACACATTTGTGCCAAATGCATGAATTATTAGGTAATCATGTTGACAGAATGTAGCAAAATTGTGTTGTTAGCTGTTTTATACAATGGTCAATTTAACAGTAGAAATTGGTTGTATAGAAGATAATACAGTAGGCATGATATGGTGAACTATTCACAATTTTCTGAATGTGCTCGTTTTGTTTTGAACAATTCTAAACTTGTTTGAATCAATAAATGTGCAACTATAGTTGTAGAAGTCGCGTTTCAAATGCTTTTATATTCATATCTTCCATTCTTTAATATTTTAAAATTTTAATTCTTTTTAATATTATTCGTCAGATCAATATATATTTTAGAATTGCCCCACATTTTTAATATATATAAATTCTTCAAGCCTGTTTTAGGAGATATGCACATACTGGCATACAAGGTGATCGTTTCACTTAAAGAGTGGCAAAGATTGTTCTTTTAGTGGCAGAGGAAGATGAGTAAGGAAAGTTGTTCTTTTAGAGGCAGAGGAAGATGAGCAATTTTCTTACACTACTTCTAGGGTGGAGTTGAAATTGTACGTGGTATGGTGCATGAAGTCTAGTTACAAATGTGGAGAAATCTTCAAAATGATTAAACTTCAAAATTGCATTTATTTATTGAAAATTTACATAGAATTTACATATAAATTACATAATCCTTGTAGCCACAACATCATTTAGGATCGAGAACATGTCTTTGGGCATGAATAAGTTTTCAAAAAGCTTTGCTTGCTATGTACATGTGAAACCCGGTTCTTTTTATTTTTGTTATGTATATATGAAACGTGTTGGTTATCGTTTTAATCGTTATAGAAAAACATGCTTCTATATGTTTTATGCATGTGTTGGCTTAGAGTGCATGTTAGTTTCAATCCCAATCCTGCTGAGCGCGTGGCAGAAAGTTGGGAAAACATTCTGGGCAGGACTGATCGATCCGTCTATCTGGCAGGAAGTCTATAAAGGCAGCTAGTGGCATGGGACTTTGGTCCAAAGCTTCTCCTACAAGTTTCCCTTCTTAGACAAACCAGAACCTCTGCCTTCTCTCTAGTTTTTAGCTTGCTTCGGACTTGGATCTTGGCTTTACGAGGGTGGATCGGTGTTCTCCTCACCAAGGGATTCGCATTCATCCTAGTGGTTTTTCGTTTCGGCGACTTTGATTTTTTGCCAGCGGTTAAAGTTTTGAGTTTTAACTCCTAATGGTAGGATTCTAGACTCTCTTGCATTAAATGCATGTTATATGTGATTATTTGCATTTTTACCACGTTAAAATGCTATAAGTGTTAGATTTTCGTGTTTAAACCTTGTTGGGTTGGGATAAAAGCGTGTTTTACTATTCTACAGTTTATTACAAAGTTGGTGGATGTATGTACATGTGATTTCCAAATAATGAGTTTTGAAAACCGAAAAAGAATATGATTTTATTGCGAAAATATGGTTTTTGGGGTTTGGAGCTAACCCTATGGGTTGAGCCTTGGTTTAAATGACCCGGTGGAGAGGGTAGAAAATATTTTGAAAATGTTGGTTAATTTCCATGGTTGTGCGATTGATGTTGTTGTGTTCCCTAGATGTTTGTACATAGCTATATGCGTACAAATGTTGAAAAATCGTGTTTTGTGCCTTTTTAATAATTCTATAGATGTACCGTAGCAATGGGTGTATACGTGGGTCTCAATTGCTCCTTGGTGAAAGTTCAAAAGCTTGCGCAAGATAGGTGCTTTGCTCCTTCGGGTTAATACCCATAAATGAAGGGTTTGCCCCATTGGGAGGCGATTGCTGTTATAATAACGAATAGAACTTGTTATTACCTAGCGGGTCATTGGATGCCCCGGACCTAGGCTATAATAGGTGAGAGTCTATAGTTTACCTTTGTCCCCGATGCGACAGAGTCGGTACATTGGAATTATTGACGGTTGTGGAAACCGGGTTGGAAAACAATGTGTTGTTTATGTTTATTCAATTGTTAGACGTTACTAGATTATATGAAAACTTGTGGTTTTGAGGATGTAAAACTATTTTGAGACTTGTGTAGTTGAGTTGTTCATATAATCCTTGATTGCATGTTATGTTTTTAATTCATGATAGTCTATTTCTATTGGGTTTCGGCTCACGTTGTTGAATTCAAAACATTTCAGGTGAAAAAGATTATATAGCTTGATCTTGAGGAGCCCTTGAGGGAGGCGGAAGAAAAAAACCATTAGTTTTGTTGTACGGTTGTTCATGCCATTTTTGTTATTAGTTCATGTAATGTTCGTTCCATATTTAGTACTTGAAGGAACATGTTTTGTAAGCCATGAGGCCTTAACTTTGATGTTTGCATGGTTGTATGACGATGAGAGAGACCGTGGGTTGGTTGTTATTTTTCGGGTTTACATGTTGTAACAAACGGTTTTCAGTTGCTTTTATGTTTAAATGTCAAACCGTGTATCTCGAGGAGAGTTTTGAACCTTATTTTAGCATGTTTTGGATTGTTTGGTTGTTGCCTTGATGGGTTTCAAAAGGGTTGGAAAACGGTTAAATGTTGGGTTCCAAAAGTTGGATTTTTGAAAATGGTCAAAAGCAAGACCGCTTGATAGACCGATTGATCGGTCAATCAAGCGGTGAAATCACATTTTCGGTTGTTTTGTACAGGCGAGGACCGATCGATTGGTCCTTAAACCGATCGAGCGGTCTGAGCAGCCTTTGAAAAATTTTGTTGTTTTGTTTTAAATATTGGCTCTTGGGGACCTTGACCTACCCCTTTTGGGTTCTCTTTTTGTATAAAATAAACTCTCGGAAGCGTGCTTTTCAAATGTTTTAAGTTTATTTTCATTTTCGTTCTTAGACCCATTTGCTTTCGGGTGGTTTTGATAGATTTGATTATCTCAAAACGGGTCTTTCTTGGATGGTTCACGTGGCCCGAGTTTTGGGACATGACAGTACAATTGAGGAATAGCATAGAAATAAAGAATGGAAGGGAAAATGGAAAGAAAAGTGAACTTATCTGTCAAACTTGAAGAAGCCAAAGGTGTATAAGTGACCAAAACACGTTTGAAATTCAAAGAAGGATGAGAAATCTTCAAGGTGGAATGCATGTCTTTCCGTACTTGAGTTCCAACGAAAAAGGTCCCAAGCTAACTAGAAATGGTGTGTTCCATGTAGTGTAACTAGTTGAAGTTTTGTGCGTAACGCACTCAACCTAGGATTAAGTGTCCAACTAAGGTTAAAGAAATATAATTAAGTCATGGTATTTATTCTCATACAGTTGTACATCCTACAAAATTGTGAAGGAACTGAGTAACATTGCCTATGTTCTCATTTAAAATCCTCTGCTTCTTCGACATGATTGGTGGATGTCAATTCCTTTGCTTCCTTTACTTCTTTGACATGATTTGTTGATACAAATAACCCTGAACTATTAAAGCATAACACTTAATACTCCCGCTCAAATTGGTGCATAGATATCCCTCATGCCCAATTTGCATACAATAGAGAGAGATTTTTCTACCAAGGCCCTTAGGGAAAAGATCGGCTAGTTATTCTTTAGATTTTACAAACGGCATACTAATCAAACCTGTATTCATTTTTTCCTTGATGAAATGCCTTGCCATGTGTTTAGTCTTGTCGTGTTAAGCCGAATTAGGAGCAATTTTTGTTAGTTCTAGGCAACCCAAGAGGGGGGTGAATTGGGTTTTTAAACGATAATAACAATTTTAAAAACCTTTTTGAAAACCTTTTAATATCGCAAACAAATATAGCAAGTATAAACAATGAATAAAGTAAAGCGACTATTAAAGATGTTAGGGATAGAGAAATTGAACCAGACACCGAGATTTATAGTGGTTCGGCTTCTTCTAAGCCTACGTCCACTCCTCAAGACTCTCCTTGAGAATTTCACTAATGTAGAATGCTTACGGGTGCATTCAAAACCCTTACAACTTCAAGACGATCCTACGAAAAACACGCCTCTGTTTTTCTTCTAATCTCTTGAGTTCTTCTTTGATGAGATTTACCCACTCACTCAAAGGATAAATGGTGACTCACCTTGAGATACAATAAATGGGATGTTTTAATGAGTATCACTCACTTTCTTTATAGAAATGATTGGCAATAAATGAGAAGTAAAGAGATGAGATACAAGAGCTGGAGTTATGAACAATAAATGAGAGCTTGAGATATTTGACTTTGAATCAAGCAATACAACAGTGAATATAAGTCTCCAGATGTTTTAAATGCTGAGGAGTAACTCTTTATATAAGCTCTTGAGGTTTTATAACCGTTGAAGGTAGGTGGGAATAATAAATGCCAAAAATCCAACCGTTGAACTCTGCCGCATATTTTGAATTTCGTCGCAGGTGTCAACACAAATGGGTTTGGGTCATTTGTGTTGACACAAAACTTCTAGGGCTTGGTTCTTCAAGTGATTGAGTCGACTCATATCTTCTTTGGCGTCGACACGATTTCTGCATTCTCCTCACCAACACAACGGTGTCGACGCAAAACTATCTGGTGTCGACTCTGTTGTTCTTCAGCTTTTCGGAGGGGACTCTTTGTGTCGACTCTTTTTGCCTTTGGTGTCGATACTAAAATTCTGCAGGTAGGCTCGGTATATTTGTGTCGACTCACAAATACTGCAGGTAGTCTCGATACATTTATGTCAACTCATCTTCAATTTGTGTTGATTAAAAATCCCGAATAACCAAAGTGAAGAAACACTTGGTGTTGACTCAAACTGAGTTTGTGTCGACTCTTTTTAAGTGCAGAGAGCCTCGGTTCTTTTGGGTCGACTCAAATTTCATTTGTGTCGACTCAAACGTTAATACCTGAAACATCTTAAAAGAACATGTTAGGGTGTCAACTCATTAGCTCAAAGGCGTTGACACACATGAGATTATCAAGTATTCTTTGCCTTAAGGTGCTGACTTAAATATCAATTAGGGTCAACATAAAATATTCTCATTCAAGAATACTTAAGTATCAATTCATTTGAGAGATGAGTCCTCTCATATGGCTAAAGGTGTCAACTCATTTGTCATTTTATGTTAACACTATCTTTTTACAAATATTAACTATTATCCTTTTAAATCAATTTATTCTTAGAAAATGAATTATGAAAATCATCAAGATGTAATTAAAAAGCCCTTGGGCTAACAATCTCCCTTTTTTTGATGATTACAATGTTTTCTAGAAAATATTTGAAAAGATTTTCAACAAGGGTTCTCCCATTATCATTATGCCTTAAACAAGATATGCAATCACAATAGCTAGGCATTCAACAACAGTGTAATATACATGTTTAAGATGATTTGCAATTTTAATTCACAAGCATTCTGAATTTATTAAAATTTGTGTATCAAATCAAAAGGACAATAAGTGTTGAGCCTTATCAACCATATATGTGCGAAGTGTTGCTCAAATCCTAAACATCAAACATAATATATAGAGCATGCTATCAATCATTTGATGTCAAAAAAAAATTTCAAAGCCACAACAAGATATGAGATAACTTAAATCCCAAACATACATTCATAATCATAAAGGAAAAAATATGTTCCAACCATTCACAACCAATCATCACAAAAAAAAAAAATGTATGTTTAACAATTACATCTTCTCCTTCGTTGCAAATCATAAAAGCTTCTGAATGTTAAATGTTTGTAAATATTTTTTACTCTTCTCCCCTTTACTTTTCTTCTCCCCTTTTGAAATCATCAAATGGTGGAAGTTACTGATCATCTATGAATTTTTTGAATTTCTTCTTCTCTTCCTGCTTCTGTCGTCGCTCAAATGCTTTCTTCTTGAAGGAGTAAACTCGTTCATCCTTCTTTTCAGCGGCAGCCATGGCAGCAAGAGTAGCTGCTAGAGCTAGATCTGCTTCACGTTTCAATCTCGCAGTCTTTTCTTCCTTTGACTCCTTGGGTTTGAATTGCTTACCCCAAGCATTGCGAAGCCATTGGAGGTGTTCTTCCACTTTCCTTGAATTTGCTTGAATGGTGGTAACAATGCCTTGATCATACTCTTTGCGAATCTGCTGAAGGATTGCCTTATTGCAATTGACTATGGAGACAATACTGTCATCCATGGTCTTGCAGAGGGCTCTCCCAACATCGGTTGCATTTTCAACATCGCGTTGGAGGCCATGGTTTGTCTTATCCAAATGCTTGACCTTATCAGATAGAGAAGAGATAGTGTTATGGAGATCAAACAGGTCTTGATCGACCTTGGTTTGAAAATTGGTCAAAGAAGATGAAAAATCCTTGACCAAGGAAACAATCTTAGATAGGTCAATATGAGAGGCAGCAGAGGGAGCAGGTGGAGTATCAACATGAGGAGGAGGAGGAGCATGAGAAGGAGCAGATGAGGGTCCAGGAGTGTCTGTCCTGGTGGAGGGTGGAGCAGGAGATCCAAAGTCAACTGGTATAGGAGAAAAATCACGAGAGGCAAAAGGATTTCTAAGGACAGATGGAGTACCTCAGCGGGTAGTCTATACTCTGTTAATTTTAGAAATCTGCATGTGTTTAAGAGTGAATGCCCCATATAGGTTATGTTTTGAAAAATGGACCACTTTTTCAGCAAAGAGATCGATGCCAAAATGTCGAAAGACTTTTGTTAAGAACATAGCATGGGGGATAGATGAATTGGATTTCCCATGAGACTGGAGCATGTCCGAAATGAAAAGAAATCCTAGATCAAGATTCTTTTGTTCGAGAATACACCACATGATAAAAATATGCATGTAGTAGACATCTCCGAACTTTTCCATCTGTGGTAGAAAGATGTGGTTTACCATGTGATAGAGGATGCACATTTCTGGCTTTAAGAAGTTTGCCTCTTAAGGGTTTTGAGGGATCTATCTCCTCGACCTCAAATATTTGTCTTACCGCATTGTGAAAAAAGAATTCATCTATTTCAATAGATCTCTTATTCTTTTTGCAGGAAACAAATATTTCACTCTCAGGGACACACAGAATTTCATTAAGAACATTTGAAGTCAAATGGATTTCAGTCCCGTTCACCCAAGAAGTAATGGTGGTGCTAGGGATAGATAAAATATGGAAGTGTGCATAAAAATGCTTCACAAGTGTGGGATAGTGGAGGCCACGGTTTTGGAGTAACCTCTCCCAACCAAGATTAGAGAACAAATTTCTAAACCTCATTTCAATGGAATCGAAATAAGAGAAATCTATAGAGCGGCCCGGGATTACCTTGCGATTAATGAATGAGGAGAAGTATGGGTTCTGAAACTTGTTTGACTTGAAACTCAAGGACTCCGCCATTTCGATTGTTGCGGTTCCCGTCGTTGTCGCTGTCGCCGTCTTCTTCTTCTTTTGTGCCCTAGGGTTCGATGGGCCTTCATCACCGGTTCGTTTGCTTCCTTTTCCCATCGTCCGAGCGGTCATTTTTTATTAAGAAGGTAGATCGAAGAGGGGAGGAGAGATGAGTCGACTCAATTTAATTAGATTTTGATGATTTGCATAATTCATTTTCTAAGAATAAATTAATTTAAAAAGATAATATTTAATATTTTCAAAAATGTAGTGTTAACACAAAATGACAAATGAGTTGACACATTTAGCCATATGAGATAACTCATCTCTCAAATAGATTGACACTTAAGTATTCTTGAATGAGAATACTTATGTGTATCAACACCTTAAGTTAACACCTTAAGGCAAAGAATACTTGATAATCTCAAGTGTATCAACACCTTTGAGCTAATGAGTTGACACTCTAACATGTTCTTTTAAGATGTTTCAGGTATTAACGTTTGAGTCGACCCAAAAGAACCGAGGCTCTCTGCACTTAAAAGAGTCTACACAAACTCAGTTTGAGTCAACACCAAGTGTTTCTTCACTTTAGTTATCTGGGATTTTTAGTCGACACAAATTGAAGATGAGTCGACACAAATGTACCGAGGCTACTTGCAGAATTTGTGAGTTGACACAAATTGCAACATGAGTCGACACAAATATACTGAGTCTACCTGCAGAATTTTAGTGTCGACACTAAAGGCAAAATGAGTCGATACAAAGTTCCCGAGAGTTTCTGCACTTTTTAGTGTCGACTCCAAAGGCAAAAAAAGTCAACACAAAGAGTCCCCTCCGGAAAGCTGAAGAATAAAAGAGTCGACACTAAATAGTTTTGTGTCGACACCGTTGTGTTGGTGAGAAGAATGTAAAAATCGTGTCGACACCAACAAAGATTAGAGTCGACCCAATCACTTGAAGAACCAAGCCCTAGAAGTTTTGTGTCGACCTAAACCCATTTGTGTCGACATCTACGACGAAATTCAAAATACGTGGCAGGGTTCAAGGGTTGGATTTTTGGCATTTATTACTCTCACCGACCTCCAACGGTCATGAAACCTCAAGAGCTTATATAAAGAGTTACTCCTCAGCATTTAAAACATCTGGAAACTTATATTCACTGTTGTATTGCTTGATTCAAAGTCACATCTCTCAAGCTCTCATTTGTTATTTATAACTCCAGCTTTTGTATCTCATCTTTTTACTTCTCATTTATTGCCAATCATTTCTGTAAAAAGAGTGAGTGATACTCATTAAAACATCCCATTTATTGTATCCAAGGGTGAATCACCCTTTATCCTTTGAGTAAGTAGGTAAATCTCATCAAAGAAGAACTCAAGAGATTAGAAGAAAAACATGGGCATGTTTTTTGTAGGAGATCGTCTTGAAATTGTAAAGGTTTTGAATGCACCCGTAAGAATTCTGCATTAGTAAAATTCTCAAGGAGAGTCTTGAGGAGTTGACGTGTGCTTGGAAGAAGCCGAATAACTATAAATCTCGGTATCTAGTTCAATTTCTCTATCCCTAACCTCTTTAATATTCACTTTACTTTATTCGTTGTTTATACTTGTTATATTTGTTTGCGATATTAAAAGGTTTTCAAAAAGGTTTTTAAAATTATTATTATCATTTTAAAACCCAATTCACCCCCCATCTTGGGTGGTCTATAACTAACAATATGAAACAAACTTTCATATGGAATTGTGAGTACAAGTCCTAAGTTATTTTCTAAGAGAAGTAGGAAGATTAGAGTTATCAACTTCTTGAGTAGTTTATGCAAGAGAATCAACAGGGGGATCAGTACTTGAGATAGTGAGAGGAATGACCATTGGAGTTAGGGATGACGACTGGCCTGGTAACACGTGGTTAACCAGCTCTTTCGAACGCCTTGAATAAGCCTTGAGATCGGTCCCATCCAATCTATTAAGCTTCCTATCACCAGCCAATCTAGGCTTTCCCTGGTCAAAGAAAGGAAACGAAATATGCCACATTGAAGGCATCTCTTCTTCAGTAGCAATTTCTCCTTGAAAAGATGGAAAAAGGGTATTGAAAGGACTTGGATTCCCGAAAGGTGACGTCCATAGTGACATAACCCTTACGAGAATGAGGATCAAAAACATTTGTAGCCTTTCTGAGTAGGAGAATAACCAATAAAAACATACCACAAAGCCTTGGGATCAAGTTTCCCACGAGAATGAGGGGTGTGAACAAAACACACCCTTTTAAGAATTTTTTGTGCTAAAAAAGGAGTTAGAGAACTTGATCAAAGGAGCTCAAAGGGACACTTAAAATCTAGAACACTAGAGGGCATACGATTAATAAGGTAGGTAACAGTAACATCACCTCAAAAAGATTTAGGAATGTGTAGTGAACATAAGTGCGCGCAAAGGTCCCTAAAAATCAAGAACACTGAAGGGCATACGATTAATAAGGTAGGCAATAGTAAGAGTAAGATCACCCCAAAACGATTTACGAACGTGTGTAGCGAGCATGAGAGCACGCAAAGGTCCTTACAAATCAGGTACACAGCAGTAAGAGTGGCATCACCCCAAAAAGATTTAGATTTAGACCGTACGGTTTGGTTCAGTTTTATACTAAAACGGTCTCATTTTGGTTCTGAATTTTCTAGGACTGTTGTATATGGTCCGGTTTTCGATTTTTATTAAAGAAAAACCGTTTTAACCGAACCGAACTGCATTTTAATGTAAAGAAATTGAATACATAACGATTAAGGCATCGTTAGAGAAAAGGGTATTGAAAAAAGAATTAGTCATTTGTTTGAATTATGTATTTAGTATAATAGTAACATTGTTTTTGAGCTTTAGAAATGGAGAACCAAAACCGAACTGGAACTGAACTGTTTTGACGAATTGGTTTTGGTTCGATCCACATCTACAATGGTCCAGTTCCAGTTCTAAAATTTTTGGAACCGTTACTAGCGGTTTGGTTCTTGGATTTACTTAGAATTGGATCAATTTGATTTGTGTGCACCCTTATTAATTGAAGGATAACAAGAGCATTTATGCTTGGAAAACTCACAAGCATCACAAACAAAACCACTTCGATGGTAAGTCTTAGTTGAAATGGGAAAATTTTCTAAAACACCAAAAGAAGGATGTCTTAAACGATGATGTCACTAATGCAAAAGGGAAAGAGAAGATTGAGTCATAGCCTGAAGCACCTCACTACAATCAGATGAGGAAGGAGGGACAACATTCAAAAAATACAGGCCCCCATGTGCTCCATTATCGATTGTTTGTCTTATATCCAGCTTGTGAAAAAGACAATGAGTAAGAAAAAAAGTCACAGAATAGTTCAAAGAGTTGGTAACATTACTACTGCAAAGCAAATTGGTAGAAAATCTGGGAATATGAAGAACATAGGAAAGGGAAATGGGTGGAGTAATGGACAGAACCTTTCCTCGACACAGTGGTTAAGGAGCGTTCTGCTACTCTGACCTTATCCTTACTAGAACATGGAATATACGAATGAAAAAGGTTGGAGGAACTTGTCATTTGGTCAGTACTCTAGAGTCAATAATCCAAGGAGATGTAGAGAAAACACTGAGTGCACTTGTGACAATACCTGAGTAAACAAAATTAGAAGAGGAAGGTGGGTCAGAAGCTATGGTAGGAGAGGTGTAAGACGAACTATAAGACATCTGAGAGTTTGCAACTCTTCCCTGGGAAAGACAAGTAGTGTCACTAGAAATGCTCTAGGAAGTCTCAGCGACGTGCATAAGGACGTACAGTTCCACCACCACGATTACCACCACGCCCTCGATTAGGGCAACCATACAACTTCTAACAGTGTTCCTTGTATGTTGGTCTTTCCTACAATGATCACAATATAAAAATTTTCAATCAACACTGGAGCCTTTGTTACCAGATTTAGAGTGACTCAATCTACCATCCGAAGAGCAGGAGACATGGCTAAAGATAATCGGTCCTGACTGGGAGGATGCACCATAGCATTGTGTCAGCTCTCCTGCTGAAAGAAAGCATAAGCCTCTTGCACTATATGAAAAGGATAGTTGCCTAAAACTTGAACTCGGGTCTGATCATACTCCCTATTCAAACAAATATAAACTCGTTGTTTTCTCACCATCGTTGGAAATGTAACTGCATCTTGCCAACATACAGCCTCAAAACTCTTGATAATAATCAAGCTCCTGTCACAAATTACTCAACTCAGTATAATGATCAGCAAGAGATCAATTAGTTTGATTCAACTCACGAATCTTCTTCCATAACTCATAGGCGTGAGCATCCTTACCCTCTATGAATAGTTTTGTGTTGCAGTTGTCCAAATTTTATGAGCAGTATCTTGCAGTAAGAAGATACGACTGATAGTGGGCTGCATCTGATTAATCAACTAAGTCATAATCAGGGCATTCTTTGAGCGCCACTTCTCACATCCGGTCTAGCCTTTAGCCATAATAGCAAAGCTACAAGAACGAAACCAGATTGGATAGTTGTTACCGTGAAACTTCACAGGACTAATCTGAAAGAAATCTCTAGGATGTCCTCCACGACTCATCATTGGCTATGTAATCAGACTCAGATATGAGTGTTGGGTGAAGGTGTGTGTATCTAGGGATCATACACATGAAACCTCTTAATTAAGGATGCACAGACTTAGCTAAAAAGTATCCAAAAAATAGATATGAGTGCGTGGATACAGCAGAACAATGCGTTAAGTAGCAATCCACAAGGCAATATTTCAACTTCTTCAGGTATTTATTGGTTAATGCATACCGATTTCTCACGTCATGCATTTCTTTCATTCTTAATAGTTTTGTTGCACAGTTTTGTTGCACATGATAACTATAAGCCATATATTTGATTTTAGTAGTCTTTACTCTTCACTCTTCTTTCATGATTGAGATCTTAGCCGCGCCCGATACAAAATAGCCGCACTTGACACATATCTATATCTATGTCGTGTCGTGTCGTGTCGACACAGGTGCTCCGCAAAAAATGGTGGTCCATGTAACATAGATCATTGGCTCTTCACTGCTATCCGAAGTCTTACAAGGATCCATTATTTCCCAAACTCACAAAGCGGCACAGATTGGTCACCACAAATCACGTTCAAAGGCCACGGTACAAGTAGAACACAAGGGATAGGAAAAAAACTGAAACACAAACCAATGATGCTGCAAATATAGGACACTGAACTTCCTAGAAGCCGAAAAACACAAAAACCATCAAGAGTCGAACTTCGTTGAAGCCAAAAGGATGCAAACCAGCACGAATCGAAGCACCAAAAATGATATTCAAACCTTCTGGAAGCCAAAAAATGCAAACCAGTAAGAGTTGAACCAAACCAAATCTCCTCTAAGTCGAAACAGTGATAATCTAATATCTAACCCTATGAAACTAAAAGATTGTGCAAGAGAACTACTCGAAAGGCTAAATCGGCACGCATGGAGGAGAATCAAGGGTCTATTCAAGCAAATCTCGCAAAAAACGCATATAACAGGAACCGAAACCTGAAGTACAGAAAATAGAGAAAAAGGGAAAAAAACCAATCAAATCATCATCAAAAAACTTGTGGAAAATGGAGAGGACATCTTTGCCCTAGTCGATCATCTTGAGCCTTTTTGTTTTTTCTTTTTTGAAATCAGATGGACAACAGTAACAAATTAAAAGAAAAAACAAAAAGTTTGATCTGATACGAAGTTAAAATCTAGAACATAATATACAAATGAGAAATAGATGGGAGAGAAAAAGAAGAAGAATTGATTGACGACAAAAAGATGACGAGAGCTGCCAAACTAGGGCAACTCCTTTAAACATAAGTATTTATAGTAACATAGTGACTAAATGACACAAAAATAATCATGAACTACTAAAACATAACACTTAACAATTCATATATCAAACAAAACAGATATTCAGATAAATAGGGTGTTCATCCATTGTTCTAGACCAGATTGAGTAGCGACCATCTACGTATAGAATAGAGGCAACCAGATACCTTTTGCCGTTTATCGTCTCTCTAGATTCTTGGACAATCGAGAATGCACCAAATACCTTCAACTGACAAAATATGTCTAACCATGGCTCACATATCAAAATATATTTAAAAGCAATAGTCAAAATAATACTTGTAAATGTCGGTATAAAAACAGGTAAGCTAAAGTGCTGGAAATGCGTGTAACTTCAACATGCAACACTCGCCTGAGTCACGACCTAACACAGGTTATCCTACACAGAAAATTCAGAATATACAGAATGCCAGAATTTAACTTTTAGTACTCTTGTTCTAATTAATCAACTTATCTTAGTTCCAATTTCTCTTTATTTCCGAATAAGATGAAGCTCGGATTTCAATTGTGTTTAAACAGTGTTCGGGATGTCTTGGGGCTTACTAAGTCAATGTTTGTATTGAAGAATCAAAACAGTGCTATGCAAGCCCAAACCAGAAGCCTGTTCAGAGCCTGCGCGAAGTAGCTTGTGGGCCTGGACGCTCAAAGGACCACTCGAGTGCACCTTCGAGCTGTTGAGCACTCAAAGGGTCACTTGAGCGCTACTTCGAGCGCCCATTTCCGGAATCACGACGGTGGTCTGTTTTCACTGTTTTCTTCTTGGGTCTTCGGCCTCACTCAAACTAAAAAGGTTTCAGCTTATAAATATGGTGTAAAAGCATAGCTAAGCAATCAGTATGAAGTAAGAAACAGATTACAGTAACTGTTCATGAGTGTGAGATTGCAACTGATGTATGTGTTCTTCGAATTCATGAATCAATCAAAATTGTTCCTCCTACTGAATTTCCTACAAAACATTGATTGTTGTAGCTTACAAATGGAAATCACAGTAGCAGAAGAACATAGGGAAAAAAGAGGAAGAGGAGAAGTGAGAGCAGAGGGAGAGGTTTGATTCTTTTCTGAGTGGAGTGCATTTATGTAGACAGAAGCACCACTTGAGGCAAATTGATGCTGCCATCCAAAATCATGGTAGATGGCCAGCGTTGCGTGCAACGTGTCTGATTGTTAGACTTTACAATAATTACAAAAAATGCCACATGTTTTCTAGAAACCCTAGCATCTAAGTTCTTGTATAAAATTATACTATGACCCATGTCTTCTTAAATTATCAACATTTAAATCCTCAGGTACTTGAAATTAGAATGCAAAATAATTTATAAAGGTTCCAGTTCCTACACTTTCGGTACTGGTTGTGCACTTATAGATTTGTCAATGCATAAAAATCCATACCTAGTTTGGGTTGCCCCAGATTCCATCCTGAGATTTCAAGTCACCGATGTTTGTTTGTTTTTTTTTTTTTTAATAAAAAATAGGGTACTAAGATGATTATTCTTTAAATTGTGGGTCTAAAGGATATGATACCGTTGTATGAAGTGAGAACCAGGCTGTCTCCAGTATGGTCTCCAGGTCACAAAATGGCTCTATTTCTCTTATCATTTTAAATTTTGAAACATAGAAATCAGGAAATAGAGTTGTCAGATTGTTTCTCTCTCCCTCTCCCTCTTACTCTCACTCCCTGAATTCCATTTTTCTTCTCTGTGTAGGACTTCAATCAATTGCACCATGTTTACACCACCTTGTAAGCTTGTAGCTTTAAATAATGGGGCTGTCAAATTATTTCTCTCTCCTCTCTCATTCCTTCAATTCCCATTTTCTTCTCTCTGTGTAGGGCTTAGTCAAGTACATCATGTTTACACAACCTTGTTGCTTTGATGATGGTGAGGCCTGGTTCACCATATGCTCAATAAGTCGTACATAGAGAAAAGATTGCGTTAAGGAAAGCATATTCCAATCCGCTGATGTATAAAATCAAGGAAACATCTAGAGTCCCATGAATCATGATGGTACTGAACATTTTTTGTAATTTTAGTAGCGAGAAGTTGGCAAACGGATACATTGAATAAGAAAGTTTCAAAAAAGTGTCACTTGAAAAATCAGTTGGAGTTTATTTTTTTCCATGGGCCTCTCATGGAGAAGTTCAAGTAGATGACTAAATGCTTCCATGCATTCTAGTTTTACTAGGAAGTAAGCATAGGTTGGCCTTGGGAGAGAGAATGTGGTGGGCATTTAGAAACAAAGCTGCTCTAAATGAACTGTCATGTATGTTGGATTTTTTACTACCATCATATTGGTTGGCAGAGGTAGGGTAAGGTTTTACTACCATCGAGGATTTACATCGAGGACCAAACTTCTTTTTGGCTGGTTGGAACAAAAGAACGGTAGGTTTGTTTGACAGGAGCAACGTTTAAGATTCTAAATTAGCATCAAAGAGTTGTTTTAAAATAGAAGTTAGTGAAAATAGTATCATAATAGGTAATGGCCTTATAAACATGAGCATGAGGTTTGGCTATTTTTTGTTTTTTGTTTTTTGTTTTTTGTTTTCAAATATATGGCTTCCAAAGGACCAACTGCTTATTGAATACCTTGGTGAATAAGTTTACTCATGCTTGATGGCATGACATGTTTTCATTCATGTTTTCAAATTATGTCAGGTAGAATTTGAGACGTATTCTTCAGTGTCACAACCTAGTATATCTTCAGCATTTTCGAGAATCATACCAGATAGTCAATCTCTTAATCTAGTTATGTTGTTGATCAACAAAAGATGCATCATTCTCTTGCAACTCTTTTTTGCCCCTCATCTAGTATATTTATTCTTGTCCTATTCTCTAATATAGATTTGGTGCTTGACAGTAGGGAATTTGAAGATTTCGTAGTAAAAGCAAAGTCGAAGCTCAGTCTCATGCTCGGAAATCTTATGCACCCTATGTCGCTTGGAGAGATAGCGAAGGCTTGGGATGTTTGTGCCCGTGCAGTTATATGTGAATATGCTCAGCAGAATGGTGGAGGGAACTTTAGTTCAAGATATGGGTCTTGGGAGAACGTCCTCAGTACTGCATGATCACTTGTATGCCAATGTAAAAGCACGAACTTCCATTATGATTTATGACAAAAGTTCAAGCTATGGGACTTGGGAGAACATCCTCATCGCTCAAATTTCATGAAAGCGAACATAGGTTATGTAATCTATGTAGCTCAACTTTGCTGCTTCTTTTTATTCTTTGATGTTTTAACCCCTCAAGGAAACAGAATCTGACATGCTTATGACTTGCATTACAATCCAAATCTGAATAATTTGTGGAAAAGTGAAGTATGTGGTTATGATGTTTGGACTATTAATAAGAAGTATTTGTGTTAAAACCATTTACTCCCATGGAATTGTTTCTACTAACCTAGAAATGCAATTTTTTTTTTTTTTGGTGGGTGAGGGGGTTTGGTCTGATTGCATAGGGAGAATTAACAAATAATTCTGCAAACAAAAAAACATTTTTTTGCTTCTGTTTATAGTAATACTTCTCTAAAACTGAAATGCTGTGCACCTCAACATTCAACCCATGAGAGATTCCTAATTTTGCACATTTAGGTGATGCCCATTCTCGGATTTTTCTGGTGGCTAGCCTGGTGCGTCAAGTGATTGGAAATATTTGGGCCTCGATGCGAGGAACAAGACGCCATAAATCTTTTAGATACACATGTTCTTCTCTTCGGAAACAAACTTCTTCATTTATCTCCTCGCTTTTGGCAAGACCAGAGTAATTGGTTTTCTATATATAAAAAAAAAAAAGTAAATATGGGTGGTTCCTTTTTATCGTCCCCCATTTCTTCTCTAGATCTTTTTCTTGATGTGCCATGCAAGAATGGTATGTGGTGTATCTCACACTTTCACTGTAGGTGTTTGGCAACTGACAGGTATGATCCAAAGGCACTGCTCTTATCTCCATTGCCCCACACCGAATGCCACTGGCAGAGCTTTGAGAATTGAAAGGCCAATTACAAGAATTGCTCCATAAGGGGTTTATCCATCCCAATACATCGCACCATGGGGCGCACCTGCTGTAATACTCTAAATTTTAAATAATTTAGTTGTTAAAATATATAAAATTAAGTATATATAAGTCAAAAATAGATTAACAGGATTGTATAAAAAAATCAAGAAAAATATATGCTGGAATTGGAATTGAAGATAATATTAAAAGGAAACACATTGTTATCAAAGCAATTAATTGAAAGCTAAAAAAAAAATGACATGAAATCTGGAGTGCCCCCATGACCGCCATTCAAATAGTTTTTATTGTGTTACAAGTCTACATTGTTTTGGTACACTTTAACTAAGTTTCGTTTAAACAAATAATAATAATAATATAAGTGAAATAATAATAAAAAAATTTTATAAAAAAAAGATATATTGTTCGATAAAATTAATAATGAAATTTAACCTGATTATTTTAATATTTTGGTATGGGAATAATTAATGGTTTGTTGTCATTAAAATTTAAATATTAAATATTAAATAATTAAAATAAAATAAAATAAATGAGAACGACTATAAATCTTAAGGGAGGCCCAACTTTATGCGAAAGCCAACAAGTGCGAGTTTTGGCCAAATGAAATAAAATTCTTAGGTCATGTAGTATCGAAAAAAGGAATATCTGTAAACCCAACTAAAGTTGAGACAGTAATGAAGTGGAAGCAACCCAAGACCATATTTCAGATCCATAGTTTTCTAGAACTAGCCGATTACTATCAAAGATAATTTAGGACGTCTCCAAGTTAGTCAAGCCAATGACAAGGTTAACTCAAAAAGGAGTAAAATTCGAATGGAACGAGAAGTGTGAGGCCTCTTTCTAGGTACTTAAGAAAATGTCAAACAGCGCCCCCATCTTGGTTATACCAAAATGAGGCGCCAAGAACACAGTCTATTGTGATGCATCCAAGAAGGGCTTAGGATGCATGCTCAAGCAAAACGGCAAAGTAGTAGCTTATGAATCGCGACAGCTGAAGAAGCCTCATGAACAAAACTATCCAATGCATGACTTGGAGCTACCAGTAGTTGTTTTTATGTTGAAAGTCACTATCTCTATGGGGAGAAATTTGAACTCTTCACCGATCACAAGAGCTTAAAGTAGTTATTCACTAAGAAGGACCTCAATATAAGACGAGGACGATGGATGGAATACTTAAAAGATTGCCATTTCACCCTATCATACCACCTTGGGAAAGTGAACGTAGTAGCCGACACGTTGAGCAAAAAGATGAGAGGAGCTTTGGCATGCATTGTGGTCCAAGAATGGAAGATGATGGGAGCGCTCAACAAATTTGACCTATAACCCATGGAACACGACGAGGGAGCCTATTTCTGTATAACGGTAGCCACACATGATCTAGTCCAATGCGTTGTGGAAGCACAAAAGTTTGACTAAGAAGCTGAGTTTATTAAAAATTGCCAAACAGCCAAGGAGTCTATACCAGGATAGGCAACACACGACAACGGATGGATTGACCTTTCAAGGGTGAGTTTTTGTGTAAGGACCCAATTTTAAGTCACAGAGCTTTCGAGAAATTGGTAGGAGTCGTATCATCAATTTCAGGTTTAGGATTACGTCAAGATTAAAATCTAAAGAGCTAAACCTATAAAAAATGAAATTCCAGGCCCAAATCCTCCTTAAGAAAAGCTAACATATTCTCATAATCTCTTAAGCCCAGCAACTCATTAGTATTACCCTAAATAGCTCACCCAAATTCTAAATCCAAAGAGTAAGAGAATTAGAGTATAAATTAAAAGCTTAAGAAAAAAGCCACATGAAGAATAAATACACTGGTATATATACATGTAATTTTTTGTCCTCTTTTTAATGAAAACAAAAAAATAATAAGAAAAAATAAATAAAATAAAAAGAAATTAAACAAGGGTGGCCGGCCAACCTAAGAGGTTGTGCAAAATATCTTCTTTTTTTTTTACAAAATTCAAAAAATATAATTACAAAACTTCTCTTGGAAGCTAGACGTGTTGAGATGTTGAATGAGTGATTCATATTTTGTTTTACCATTTGATGTTGCTGAGATTTGTATATTGTGTACCAAGTATGATCTATGCTTAGTTCCAGGATTTTTCAACTGTTGGGTTCCTGTTTGAACATTTTTAATAAATTTTATAATTATCATATGAACCTCATTTTTTATTTCAGAGTTAGGTATGGGTGTTATCTTTCATATAAAGTTTATTTGAAGAGGTTTCGATAGGTATTTTTCGAGAAAATATATTTCTCCCAAAACCGTGCAGTTTCTGTCACGTTTTGTTACAGAGGTAAAAATCCTATTTTAGAGACTTATATTTGAAATGGTTTATTCATGAAAGCTGTTCCTAACACATTATTTTAGTTACCTGTAAAAATTGAGGAATTGTAAATATTGTTTGATATGTCAAAATGATTTTAAATTCGGCAGGCAGAATCTGCCTATCTGGGCATATTCGACCCTCTTTCTTACAAGAGCCAAAACACCCATTTTTATTGAGTTTATGGAAAAGTGTTCTTCATAAAAATATTAGAGGACTTCGTAATCTAGCTTCTTGCAAAAACTCAGAATTGTTGAAGTTGAATTGCTACCCAAAACGAATTTTCTTCTGACTGGTGGATAATCTGGGAATAGAACTTTTCGCTAAATATGAGCACCTTTGTACTTATTGATTTATCTTGAGGTACTTGATACTTAGGTGTTATGTTATGCCATCAAAATGAAAACATGTTTAAATGTGGATATGCAAGGATGCAATTGGAGTTTTATTTAGGGATATCATATGTTGGTTGTACTCTTCTCATTGCCATGAACATAGTAGGTGCATGTCTTACCAAGGCTGGTTGTATTTTTGAGTTGTAGATGGAGTAGTCGGACCATGTACATCTTGTGCCGTGCTATGTCATGAGCTATGTTTCTGAAAAATATTGTGTACAGGAGCGTAATGGATGGGAACATAGTGTATGGAAGTGTAATGGTGCTATACTTTGACAAGTTGGGAGTGTCTCCTTGAATTCTTGGAAGTCGTTATCCCAAACTTTGGGTTGACGCTAAGCGAAGACATCACTGATACTTTAAGTGGGCATTCAGAGATAGCGTAATTCGATGGGCCTTACCCCACGTCGTTGTGATCTGAATAAAATAGCCATATTATGAAACTAGACGATACGGTTATTATTTCTCAATGAGGGTCAATCGTGATAGCTTTAGCGCTCAATTGCCAAGATAGTTTAATTCTTTGGATCCTCAGCAAGGAGTCCGTTTAGGTTTTGTCTTTGTGGTTGGGTGTTGGGATGATTGCATGCATAGCACATTTCATAACATGTTTGTTGCGTTTTATTTGATATCTATGATCAGCTATCTTGTTGTGCATTGAATGTTATTTGAGTTAGATCAGTAGGGTTTTCTATAGTTTCTTCTAGGCGTCGCAGCTCATGGCGTTTCATGCCAGATGAAGAAGAAGAGTTCGCCGAATAAAAAGAGTCCCCAGGACAATCAGAATTTGGTTATGCTTGAGGAAGACGAAGTTTATTTTCCCTTCTTTTGTCATTCTTTAGAGTGTGTAATAGATAGTCCTCTCTTCCTTCATGTTATGTATTGAACTTCTAAACAAGTAATGGATGAATGTATTATTTTTGTTGACATTAAGGAGAGAAATCCAATGATTAAGAAATTATTATTTACTTAATTTTTTGAGGGATGGCATAATCTCCATTATTGTATGTACGTCTTGATGTTCCCAAAATTGCGGCGTCACATTTTGTACCAAGTGCAGATGGACTACGAGAACATATTCTAAAGGAGTTCCACCAATCACCTTTTCAGTTCACCCTGGAGGGACAAAGATGTACCACGACTTAAAACGACAATACTGGTGGAACGGTATAAAGAAAGACGTGGAAAATTTCATCATTCGATGTCTTACGTGTCAACAAGTCAAAGCTGTTGCACCCTCACTCCAGGGACCAAAATCGATATTATTTATAGCAATCACAAGAGTATCAAACTGGAATTATTTATTTATAGGAACCAAAGTAACTGTACATGTTACGGATACGCTATTCTATACTCCTAAACCGGCATATACTTTATAAAATAAAATTTCATACTTTTGGTCTTTTTACTAAAAGATTAAAATTAAAGTCCTAAATAACTACGAGTTCGGGATTATGAACCTGACAACTGTGGTGGACCAACTCTAGTCATCTCTGTTATCTGCAACCACAAAGGTTATAGGATAGTGCATTTAGTATTATAATGAACAAGATAGAAAACAGTCATTCTACTTGAAAATACTAAAATATCATACTGTCCATTAGAAAAATAAAATATTACATTCATTTGTCACAGAATTTCATAAACAACCTTATCAGTTTTTCAAGATCTCACAATTCATAACAAACTTTTCACAATTTTTGTAAAAGTATTATTTTAGGCTCAACAGCCACAAATTATGAAATTCACTGTCTCATACTCAAAAATAAAGTTTTCGGCATAACCGTCACAATTCAAAATAATTGTGTCTTATTCTCAACACATACCCAACAGTGACCAAGTAGTCGTCCAACTCACAATCAGAAGTTCTGACGGTACCGCAATCTCAATTCTCAATGCACAGATAGCAACGTGATGGAATGAGGGCCACTCTCTACCAAGCACGAGTGGTATGTGCTGTCCGAGATTTAGCCCGCAAAGCCTTTAAAACAACAACCCTCGCTCAACGGGAAACCTCCCCCATAAGGAGAAACAACACTCATAGTTGGGTAACCTCCCCTAACGAAATATAAAGGACCGAAAATCCTTGTAACCTTGCACTTTGGAACAACATCTCATAATATCGATGACATTTGTTAAAACATTTATATCACAACCACATGCTTTTCAAATTTGAATAAAAGATCATACTATCACAATTTTTTATGCTTCAAAACATAGATATAAAACAAATTTAAAGCATAATTCATGCATTTATGTTCAAAATAATATTTAAGTACTCTCATCTCGACTTAGGCGTGACAAAACTCTCTCCTTGTTCTTGATCCCAATCTCTAATCCTCTGGTGACCAAATCTTAGTGCTTAGCAAGAAACCAAACTTCTACGTAAGCGTATGACACTTATCTTTTACGAGAGTTTAGAATTTTTCGACAATTGAAGTTATTAACTAAAACATTATATTTTATTTTCTTATTTTTTATTTTTTTCAAAATTTAATTCGTATTAAAAATATTAACATTAACCGAAATATTCGTATTAGTTTAATAATATAAACTTTTTATTTATCTCAACTTTTATTTATTTATTTATTTTATTTATAAAAAAACTATACATATTACATTTTATACAAAAACTATATTTGCTTAGTAAAATTATGTTTTATGCTTATCAACAACTATACAACCAGTAACCCGTAGCAAACCTGTTTTTTTTTTTATATATATAAAATTTATAAAACAACATTTATACAGTTTGATTTTACCGGAGTAATTTACCAGCGATCGAAGTTGTTCATTAGTGGCGTTAGGCCATCAATAGGGTAATGAACATTGATAATAACATGTATGGTGATAACCATATGCGTTCAGATAACAAGAATATTAAAATAAATAAATAGAGGTGACAGATACTATTTTATTCGAGTTCATGTCTACCGGGATAGTTTTTCAACAATCAGAACCGTTTATCAGCGGCGTTAAGCTGTCAAAAGGGTAGTGAACGTTGATGATCGAAAAATAATGATGTGTACAATGTTGACCATGTATATACATATTATGAAAATAACCATTCATTAAAGGTGGTCGCAGCTATACATGTTTGCGGCTGTTTAAATGGTTTCTGGGGGTGTCGACAGTGAGTCTAAAAGTGGTGGGTGGTGGTGCTGGTGGCGATCTTGGTGGCCGGAGGTGGCGGCATGGTGTGGAAGCGAAGAGAGGAGGAGAAACGGGAGAATGAGAGGGAGAGTTTAGAGAGAGAGAGAAAAGGAAACGCCGGAGTTGACAGTGGCGGCGAGGGTCGTCAGAGGCGGTGTCAGGCGACGGCGATGGTGGGCTCCAATGGCGTCGGCGTGTGGCTGAGCGGCGTTGCGCGGTGGTGGTGTCGGGGTGGTGCTATGTGTGTATATAATATATATGTAATGTGTGTGTATATAATATATGTATATAATATGAGGAATGCTACAAGTCCCAAAAGTTATGACCGAAAGTTATTACCGAAGGAAAAAGAGAGCGTGAATTGGGTGAAAGATATCTTGGGTTCTTTAACTTATATTTTTCTCTCCTACTAAAAAAAAATCTTTCATGATCTCAAAAATTAAAAGGTATATAAAATTTAGGAGGAATAAAAAAAAATAGAAAGGAAGTTTATTAACTTTTAAATTATTTTTTTAAGTTCGTTGATTAGATAAAATTAATTTATTTTTATTTTTATTTAAATTAGATAATTTTTTCCTTCTTATGCATCAAATGTATAAAAAAAATTTCATATATTATAATATGAAAATATTTTCAAACACACATGTTATGAAAAACTTCTCATATATCACTATATGATGATATTTTTATGTACACTTATGTTATGAGAAACTTCTCATATATTCTCATATACATACATGCTATGAGAAAATTTTTCATATATCAATGCATGATAATATTCTCAATAATATTCTCATATATACATATATTACGAGAAATTTTTTCATATATTACTACATGATAATATTCTCATACATACATATGCTCTGAAAAACTTCTCATATATTACTATAAGAGAATATTCACATATATAAAAATATTCTCATATGCACACATGTTATGAAAAATCTTTTCATATATCACAAGATGAGAATATTCTCATACACAGATATACTATGATAAATTTTTCATATATCATTACATGAGAATATTCTCATACACACACAAATTATGAAAAAAATTTCATACTCAGATTTCAAAATGTATAAAAAGTTTCTCATATATCACTATATGAGAATATTCTCGTATCCATACGTGCTATAAAATTTTTTTATATATTACAAGATGAGAATATCCTCATACACACACATACTATAAAAAATTTCTCATGCATATATCATTACATGAAAATATTTTCATGCACACATAAGTTATGAGAAATTTCTCATACTCAGATTTAAAAATGTATGAGAAGTTTCATATATCACTATATGAGAATACTTTCTTTATGAGAATACTCTCATATACATACGTACTATAAGAAACTTCTTATACTCAGATTTCAAAATGTATGAGAAGTTTCATATATCACTATATGAGAATACTTTATATATGAGAATATTCTCATATACATACGTACTATAAAAAACTTCTTATACTCATATTTCAAAATGTATGAGAAATTTTCATATATTACTATATGAAAATATTCTCATATATATATACGTGTTATGAGTAACTTTTCATACTCATATTACAAAGCGCCAAAGATAACAGTGAGAATGTTCTCACAGTTTATTGACACTGAGAATGTTCTCACAGTTTTAAACACTGAAAATGTTCTCAGTATTAATTTATGAGCAAATTGTCATGAGTTTTTTTTCATATATTACAAGATGAGAATATTCTCATACATACATACTATGAAAAATTTCTCATATATCACTATATGAGAATATTTTCATATACACATATGCTATGAAAAAACTTTTAATATATTACAAGATGAGAATATTTTCATACATACACATACTATAAAAAATTTCTCATACATATATCATTACATGAGAATATTCTCATGCACACACAAGTTATGAGAAATTTCTCATACTCAGATTTCAAAATGTATGAGAAATTTCATATATCATTATATGAGAATACTCTTTATATGATAATATTCTCATATACATACGCACTATAAGAAATTTCTTATACTCAGATTTCAAAATATATGGGAAGTTTTCATAAATCACGATATGAAAATATTCTCATATATATATGCGTGTTATGAGTAACTTCACATACTCATATTACAAAACGTCAAAGGTAAGAGTGAGAATGTTCTCACAGTTTATTAACACTGAGAATGTTCTCGCTGTTTTGAACACTGAGAATGTTCTCGCTATTAAAAAATTTTCATTCATTAGTTGCTTATTTAATTTAAAACTAAAAATGATAAAATTAAAAGAAAAATATGTATGAAGAATTTATCATGCATGGAAAAAAAATTATAGTAAAAATTTTTCATTCATAAGTTACTCATTTTATTTAAAATTAAGAATGACAAAATTAAAAAAAAAAATATGTGTGAGAATTTTCTCATACTATATATGAAAAAAAATTATACTGAAAAATTTATTATCCATAAGTTAGGCTTAATTTAGCAACTTAATTTTAAGTTAGGCTTTTTGCTTAAAGTCTTTTTAAGCCAAATAAACAAAAAAATTTGTTTGGTGAACCGTAGTGGCGATTTTAAATCAAAAGACAATAAGTTAAAAAAACTTGACTTATATTGGTTTTAAGCCAAAAGACAAAAAACTTTAATTCATCCATAAGTTATTATAATTTTGTAATTTATTTTTATATTCTATGAAGATCTTGTTTTATAGATTTGGATGAGTAAATTTTAATGATACAATTTTTATGAAAAATCCTAGTGTATAATAATTATTACTAAAAAATATATATAAAACTATTTTATGTCAAAAAAAAGCAAAAAATTTAAAAGGTTAAAAGTTTTAAAATTTTCAAATGACACTTTTTAACTTTTTTAGCTAAACCAAAAAACAAAAACAAAAACAAAAAATGGCTTTAAGCCACTTGACAAACAAAACATTAATTGTAGAATTTATTTCTATTTTTTTTATTTTTGCTCCAACTAAAGCAATTTAACAAGAACAACGGAGGAATGATGTTTAAAATTTCAGTAGTTCATTTCGATACTTTCCTTCGGTAAGAATAGCCTTTCCAATATAATATATGTAATATGTCATACGTCTATGTATCTATATATACTACCCTCTCAGGCAAATTATATCACGGCAGCGATTTAACGCACATGATACATTCAATTTGTTTCAATATATCTCATAAAAATTTTTATGTAATATTTTTAATTTAGAAAAATCTAAAAATTTAAGTATAAACTTTTAATGTATTTTCATAAATTATCGTATAGTTAAAATGTTCACTAGTATTTTCTATCTATTTAATATAATTTCTTGTCGCGATTTAGCGATTACTAACATTTTTAATAACGGTAAAACTTTAAGTTCAGAAAATTCTCAAAAATTCAAAATAGCCTTTCACTGTTATTTTATTATTATAGGTATTTTATGATTTTTTGTTTTAAGTTTTAATTTAAAATTTTATTTATAATTATTTGTCAGAATACGAACTATCAAATATTATATTATTCTAAGGAGTGACATGTGTCTTATTTTTAGTAATTGTCATGGTACGGGTTATTATAAATACTGAACACCAAAAACTAAAAGGGGCCAGACAACCCTTGGAAATACCTGAAAGGAAGTAGGAGCATGTGATTATGGACTTCGTCACGGGACTACTGAAGTCGCCTCATGGGCACAACGGTATTTGGGTTATAGTTGATCGCCTTACCAAAATCGCTCACTTTCTACCAATTGGGCTATCTGATACGTTGGAAGCTTTAAGTCAGAAATATATCTGCGAAATCGTACGCCTACACGAAATACCAGTCTCAATAGTATCCGATATTTGGGACGTCACATCGTTGCTGTTGTGACGACAATGGCGAGAGAGAGAGAGAGAGAGAGAGCGAGAGGGCGGCCTGCACCAGAGAATTCATCGGAGATAATTTTAGCTTTATGAAGGTATTGTGTAGCGGTGAGGTCTC
>JAULJZ010210041.1:0-18734 GCA_032270985.1 Heliamphora pulchella | reverse complement strand
AAAGGGGGCACCACAAACAAGGAAGGAGTTTAATGCTTCCGAGATTCAATCACATTTTGATTATTGACGAAAAAAAAGCCCTCTATTCTTCCTTCGCCGGCCGGCGGCTGAGAGAAGAGCGCAAGCTCTTCCTTCCAATCCAAGCCGGCGAAGCCGCTCCTATATCTAACCACCGCTCACCCCGATCACATATTAGCTTGATTTTCTTGACGGCTTGAAGGCGAAGCCGCCTCTTTCTTAGGGCAAAGGGCGTTGCGCTCGAGCTTATCCGGTTAGAAGCTTGATAGTCAAGTGTGAAAGGTCTTTAGTCTTGTCTTCTTTGCAAAGCTTTCCTTTTCCTCGTAACAGGCTTTTCCTTCCCTTGTTGGTTAGTGTCCAACATTGGTTAGTCTTGAATGGATTGAATCACTTGGATAATTCAAATTTCATTAGGTTTTTTTTGGTTAGTGATGCTAGCTTGTATTGATCGCTTTCTCTCCCTTCCTATTCCCACCCAACCCAGCAAGCTCCAGCCCCGTACTCTATAGGACGACCCCCTTTATTAGGTTGGTTGCTGTGCAGGCAGAAGCTGCGCCAGGAAGCTTTGAAGCAGGGGCGTCACGCCTGAAGTTCGAGTAGTGTGGGAAGCTGCTTTCCGTATTCCGTCTTCCTGCCTTTCGTGGGCTGTTTAAAGCATAACTCAAATAGGTATATGTTTTTGGTGTCTTGTTGCTTCGGAAGGGGAGTATAAATAGCGTCGTTTCCATTTCTGAAAATGCCTCGCCTGCCGGTTGCATTTTATTGGAATGAAGAGAATAAGAAAAAAAAGTAGAATATTTAAACCTTAGTTCTTTGTTTTGAGAGGACCCTCCTTAAGCGGCCAAAGCAAGAAGTTTGAGTATTGTTGCTAGCTTTTGACGGCTGTCAGCTAAGAGAAGCTCCTTATGGATCCTAGGCAGCAAACGTAGTGAATTGAGTGCAGACTATTTAGAAAACCCCCCATTCTTCACCCCCTCGCTTAAGGACCCACTAGCCCCCCAAGGGCGAACACCAACTGAAGCCGTCTAATCCCCTATCTCTCTGCTAGGCTTCTCGCAAGGAACATCTCCCCAAGGGGATGTTCCTATCCCTGATGCTGGGGATGCAAATGCTCGCCTGGGACCGATGGACGCGGCGGAGTTGTTGCGTGTGCTGGTGGGTTCTATCCAGCAGTTGGCTAGAGGTGAGACCGTTAGGGAGAGAGAGAGAGAGTACCTGAGGTGAGGGCCACAGTGGCGATGCGGGAGTTCAGGCGCATGGATTCACCTACCTTTGCTAGAGATCCTGATCCTATTGTGGCGACAAAGTGACTAGAGTTGGTGACTTGGATCCTGGACATGCTACAGATTGAGGAGGACGAGTTGCGGGTTTCTTTTGTTACTTTCCAACTGAGGGGTGCTGCTCATGCGTGGTGGAAATACGCCAAGACCATTGTGGGAGTCACATGGGCAGCCTTTACAGGAGTGTTTCTGGAGAAATACTTTCCAGCTTCGAAGAGGGATTTGTACAGGGAAGAGTTCTACACTCTTACCCAGGGGGCCATGGATGTTATGCAGTATGAGGTCAGGTTTATGAGCTTGTCCCAGTTTACACTAGAGTTAGTGAACACAAACAAGCTGCGATCTATGAGGTTTGAGCGGGGCTTGAGGCTAGTGATCAGGGAGCGTGTGGTTGCGATGGGACTTCAGGTGTTCACAGAGTTGGTGGAGGTAGCAGCGAGGGTGGAGACCACTATGACTGAGATTCGAGCTTCCAAGGAGGCCAGAATACCTCAGGGTGGGATAGAGGCGCAGACAGGTGGGCGTTCTAGCAAGAGGCAGAGGTCCTCTGGTACTAGCTTTCATCCATCTGGGTCACAGCAGTTCTCTACACCAGCACCATCAATGGTTTCATTGGGGAGGCCAGAGTAGAGGGAGGTTAGATGTTATCGATGTGGGCAACCGGGGCATCGTGTGCTAGATTGCCCACAGCCGAGGCAGTACCAAGACCCACAGTTGAGGCAGGCTCAGAGTTCTATATCGGATCAGTTGTAGGGGACGGAGTTGTCGATTTGTTATAGATGTGGTCAGATAGAACATATTCGTAGAACTTATCCCTAGAGAGAGGGTACGCTGAGTACAGTGGGCACACTAGAGGGTTCATATGTGCAGGAGCGACAGCAGTATCCTGCGGTTTAGACTTCTCGGATGGCAGGTGGGAGTACATCAGTTCAGTCAGTATGGAAGCCGACAATGCCGAGTTATGGTAGACAGGGAAGAGCGACATTGCCCAAAGCGTATGCTCTTATAGCTCCTAGTTCTTCGAGGTCACCGGCTGTGCCAGGTGATGCAGATATGCCTTCAACGAGCAGAGGTACTTTCTGAGTATGCTGACTTTGGGCCAGTTTCTTTGTTGCATCCGTTTGGGAGTTGAGGATGGATTCCGTGGGCAATGTGTTGCATTGAGGCAGTGGTTGGTGACAATGTGAGGCTGGGGTGAGTTGTAAATCCCGAGTCTTTGACATAGTTGGCTATTGTTTAGGATGCCTGACCTTATTTAACTATATCCTAGAAATGGTTTAGTTGACCATCTCGTACGCCTATGTCGATTGCGATCGACGATTTTTTTTTTTTTTGGCCTTATGTTGCATTTTGGAGGTGAAATTCCTTTAAGGCGAAATTCCTGACCCATTTTCTTTTTTAGCGTTTTTCGATGCGCGTTTGGTGTTTTCGTCGCTGCATATTTTTACGTGTTTTGATGCATGATCGGACTTAGATATGCATGCGGGGCAGGTTCCAGGGGCCATGGGGCGTTATGGTGCGAATTTAAAAAATTCAAAAAAAAAAAAGATATTTTGGGAAGCCTATAAATATCTGGAGTTAGATATTTTCAAAACTTCTCCAGTAAGTTCTCTTTTTTTTCTCTGCCTTCTCTCTAACTTTCCGGGGGCCTAGCACTCGATTTTGGACGATCAGACTGCTGATCCTTGTTATTGGCGTCGTGGTCTACGCATCAATCTGGATAGATTTTTATTCCGATGAAGCTCTGCTTTGCACAGGATTTGAGGCGTCAAGTTTTTAACTCACCGAGTTAGGATCCTAGACTCTCATGTCTTATAAGGGTGCTACGTGTAATCGGGTGTGTTTTTAACGGTTAGATTGCTATAGATCTGAGTTTGTTTCAAGTTTGGTTTTTGGATTTAAAAATCATTTTTCGATGATTTCGGTGGATGAAATTGGGTGTCGGGTGTTTCTTTCATGGTTTTGGTGATAGGCTTGGGCGTGTGGATGTCCGAAGGTGTTAGATGAGAGTTTGGAGGCGTCGAATCGAGGTTTTGGGGGCTGAAAACAGTGTTCAAAAACTGCTCTCGCCTCGGTTCAATCGACTAGACCGTGAGGGTCAGCCGACTGGATCTTGGTTCTTGAGGTTCAGTCGACTAGACCGTAGAGTCAGTCGACTGGACAGTGTGTTTTGGGCTTTTTGGCGAGATTCCTGTGTGTTGTTTGGGTCACCTGGAGAGGGGGTCTGGTCGACTAGACCTGGGCAATTTTGGGTTGGTGGTTTGGTGGTTGGTTCTTGGTTTTCGATTGGGTTTAAATGGTATTCAATTGATTAATTATGGGATTAATTAATTGAAATAATGTTGGATTCTTTTCGGGGTTCGGTTTGTCGGGTTGTGGTTTTGGGAGTCGTGTTGTGGCTTCGGGTGTTAGTTTAGGTGTCGTCCTCAGGGATGACGGGCATGGTTAATGCGGGTTATCGGGGTATGGTTGTGTGCATCGTGATTGGGTGTGGGGCGTGTTTGGGCTCGTGGAACCTTTAGGAAAAAAGGTGGTGTTTTGTGACTTCGTGGTTTGAGGGGTTTAGCGTTGACCTTCGGTTAGGCTTGGTTTTGTGGGTTGATGGTTGTCCCCTGTGAGTAGACGTTGGGTTATATGGCGGGTGGCGTCGTGATGTATTGTTATACATGTTATGTGCATTTATAATTGTTTATTTACGTACGAATTATGTAAGTGAATTACATTGCTTTGGTATCATTACGTGTACCGTGGTTGCATGCTTTAAAACTCAGAAGTTTTATAGGCATGGTTATGTAGAATATGAGGAACGGATGCATGAGATGCTTGTTGCATGGGTTGAAGGTGCGGTGTGAGTCGCGTGTGTGGCATGTGACGTGGTTTGTGTAACGTAGTGATAGTACGTGGCTTTATGCATTTAAACCCTAGTTTAGTATGCATGTGGTGGTTCGGTGTTATCCCGTAGTTTTCGGTATTATCCCGTAATGTTCAATATTATCCTATAATATGTGGTCTTACCCCGTGGTCTGCGGTTTTATCCCGTGGTATAATCTGTGGTCGGCAGTTTCATCCCGTGGCTTACGGTAAAGCATGCGATTTTACCCCCTGGTTTGCAGTTTTACCCTGTGGTCTATGGTTTTAACCCATAGTTTGCAGTTAAAGGATGGTTATTATCCTCGCTTTCTTGTTTGTATGTGAAAATTGTTTTAAAGGCTTGAATGAGAGTCTAAAACTGCACCTCATTTTCCTAGCATGTTTAGCTTATACTGCATGCTTGTCTAGTTTTTGCTGAGCTTTGGTTCACGGTGTGGGATTTGATTTTCTTCAGGTATCGGTCACGCAGATTGATCCGGGGTTGGCTGGAGAGGCGAAAGAGTTGTTGTCTTCCTTTTTGTTCTTTCTATTTCATATATGTATACATGTTTTCCCGGCGTTGAAATCGTGTAATGTATGCCGTTTTGTGATTATATACAATGTATTTATGATTTCATTTTAGAGTGTATTCTTGGGTTGGTTGTTTGTGGGTGTTTCACGTAACCCGGAGTTTGGGGCGTAACAAAAACGGTTGCGGCCCCAACTGTTAAAAAGCAAAAAGGTGACAGCCGTAACTATTACCACTTTTGGGATAAGTGGCAGCATTCTAGAGGGGGTTTTCCTTGCTCATTTTGCCTATAAATAGACGCCGTTTTCAAGCCATTCGAGAGGAGAATAGTTCAAGAACACCCTTACTCTGCCCAAATTTCTTCTCACCTCATATCCTACACTTTCCAAGCTATTTTTGTGTTCTTGCTTGCCTTGGAGGAGTCCTTGGAGCTTGTATTGGATTGAAGACTTCCTATTCACACCCTCAAGGGACCATTTGAGCCCGATATACACACGAGGTAACCTTAGGAACCATGACTTTTCTCTAAACCCTCATTTCTCTCCTCCGAGGGTGTCATGGGTGAGGTTTCTATTGTTTTGTTATCATTTATTTACATACAAGCATCATTTTTCTTAAGTTCTCATTATATTAAGTTCCTTTATAATCTTCTATTCAGCATAGTTACTATTGTTTCCGTTCTATTTCCATACTCACCAACACACTAAACACATTTGAAGTTTTTTGAGGTTCTGAAAACCCAACGGTCGTGGCCTTCTAATGACACGGCCGTGAGGTTTGTTTAGCCTATAGTAACGGCCGTGAGGTTTTTATACCGAGCCGTCATTTTCAGACCTTCATAAGGTACAGTCGTGTGGTCAGTTTACCTAGGCTGCGACATTCTTTTAGGCTGAAGATGTAAAGAAATGCTTTCAAAACCTCTTTGATCTCCTTTTATTTAATGTTCCTCTGTCTTGTTTTTGTTTTGTTTAATGTTCATGCATCTCGATTTGCTTTCTTGAGAAGTTATGAATAGTAGATTTGGCTTAGATTAAATGAGCTATGGTCTCTGTTCCTTACATTTTCATTTATGTTTGTTTTGAGGTCCTACAAAAAGAACGGCCGTGACCTTTCAATGACACGGCCGTGAGTTTTGTTTCACCTATAGTAACGGCCGTGAGGTTCCTATACTAAGCCGTTACTTTGATGCCTCTAAATAGTCAGGCCGTGATATTCCTTTATCCAGGCTGTGACCTTTGTTTTGGGCTAAGAGTGTGAAGATGTCAATAAAAGTTTCGTGATATTTATGTTTCGTAGTTTTCTCTTCCTTGTTGCTGTTCTGATATGTATTGTTTGTCTTTCGTATCCTTGTTTCTTTCCTTGAGGGGCAATGAATGGTGGATCTATTACCAGATCAATGGGTTGTGATTACTGTTCTTCATGCTTTCGTTTCAGTACATTATGTCGAACTAAAACATGTCGGCCGTGAGCTTCAATACACACAACCACATGGTTTGTAAGCCATATAGTGTAGGTCATCATATCTTCCCAACATGCCGTTAGTGTTTCCTCTATGATTGCCACAGCCGCTTGTTTACCTTAGCTATGGCCGTATAGTTTTTGGCAGCTAGTGACATGAGAGATGTGGTCACGAGTCCCTTTTTATTCACCATGCCCAATGCTTTTAGTCTAGTGTTTTTCATTACATGAAGGATGAGGAATTTGGCCTAAGATTGATAGGTCATGGTCTCTGTCCTGCTTATCCTACATGTTTGGGCCCCTTTTTGGTCTTCGCTTTGCATTCATACCCATTTAGGACCCTGAAAACCACAGCCGCATCGTTCTTTTGTCACGACCGTGAGGTTATTTATCGTGTTTTTCGCGATAACCCTATATTTGTTACAGCCGTCAACTGTGTGACCCCTTTTTGTCACGACCGCTACCAGTATTGCTAAGGCCGTGTGTTTTATGCATATCCAATAGCTTAAAACAACGTTTTAATCTTTTTTGTTTTGTTCTGTATAGTCTGTTTGTAGCATATTAGAAACTAAAACTTTGTTGCATGTCTCTTAGGTCTTTATTTGTTTATTTTACTACTCACTCGCATGTTTTACGCTTTGTTTTGCTCTAACTATACGTGTGGCATATCTAGAATTAATAACCAAATCGCATGATCCTGAGAATCGTTGGTAGATTTTTCTTTGTTGTTTGCATTTGTTTGAACTCTCTCTAACCTCCCGTTCTGTATATGTTACCTTTAAAAAAGTTTATAATAAAAACTAATATTAACATAGTAGAGGCCAACCTCGCAGTTGGGCAAGAAGAGTGCCTAACACCATCCCTTCCCTTCTCGTCCCTTAGCCTCTGAACCCACTTTTTCTCTAGTTACACTTTTAAAAGACCCGCAACCTTCTTTTGTTTTATTGGTTTTTCTCAAAAATCAAGTGGCGACTCCATTTTATTTTAAAAATGTGTTTGGATATCTTGGATTCTCTGTTTTAAATAGAAAAGGAATGTTTTTATAAAATAATGGATATTCGATGCATTCCCCCTCCCAATCCCCGAAAAGAAACATTTTTGTAGTTTTTCTAGCAACTCTGCTGGAGTCTGATTTTTCAAAAAAATCACAAGAGGGCTTAACTTGAAATGTCAATGGTTTTTATTATAAACTTTTTCATCGGTATTCGTATCTGCATTTGCTTATTTGTGTGCTTGATTCTTAAACTCCCGCTCTGCCTACCCGATACCTCCGTCAGTTCAGTGTCTCGGGGCTATGTTGGGAAAGCCAACAAGCTTTCTGACCATAGGTTTCTATAGATGTGGCAAAAAGAGTTATTGCATACCATTTGACCATGCCTTGCATCATTCCTGGTATTGGGAGGTATATTCCTAACTCTATTCAAAAGGTATACTGAGTGAAGATCTACTGGCCTATTCATGAGCATATAACTTCGTAGAACCCTTCTTTTAGGATCAATAAATCTTTTAGGGTTATGTAACTTTTTTTATGGATGCTTTTGTTTGTATAGTTAGCACCCCGATTAGGACTAGCTTTTATCTTCCCCACCTGTCATCAAGAATGAGTTTCTTTGAGTTTAGATCCAGCTAAAGAGTCTTCCGATTTACGTGAGTCCTTCCTTTCAGTTTAGAAATTTGGGATAATAGCTTCGAGTAAAGAAGAACCTATACGCACTTAGGCTCGATCTCTGAGATGAAGGCTTAGAATGGTAGAACAATCAGATTCTATATTCCCGATGGTAGACCCAAAATTGATCATGTCTGATATGATGAAGGCTATTACGGACCTACGACAAACATTAGACAGGATCAGTACGGCAGTGAACAACCAGGCCAGGATTCAGACTCAATGCCAGACACAAATCAAACTCTTACAGGCTCAACAAATTCAAAACCAAGCTCAATTTCAACCACTTCAAGCTCAAGTCAATGATTTGTTGAGTTCATCTATCAAGAACAAGGCTCAATCCAACGAAGGGAGAACTAAGGCCATGAAGATGCTAAGAAATCCTTTGAACACATTTGAATAGTTACTTGATGTGGGAGTTAATGCTGAAAGTTCCATTGAACTAGGGGCAATGAAAAGTGCGAGATCAAGTCGAAGGGTAAGGAAACCATGAACTAATGACCCTAATCGAGTTAATGATAACTTCATCGACATTTCTAATGATCAGGTTTTCAAAGTAAACACCCTAAACCCAAAACCCGAACAATCTAGTCAATAAAGAAATTCGAGAAGAACATTTACTCCTCTAGGAGTCCCACTTTCCACTGTCCATAGTAGTCTTATTAAGAAAAGCCTTCTCAAATATTTAAAACCGATCTCGCCACCAAACCCTTTGCCACTCCGATATAATCCAACCCAGTACTGCACCTTCCACCAGGGCATGGTCATTTAACTAATAATTGCATGAGGCTTTGGCATGAAATCTAAGATCTAATAAATAACAAGGTGATTTCCCTACCTACTGCCATTTAGAAGCTGAATGTTATCTCCAATCCTCTGTCGAATCATGCAAATTTGCAGCATGTGAACACTATTGAAGGAGAGTTGAAAGGATTTGATCCCACCAAGTTTATAGTTTTCGTAACAGAACCGAAACTGATTACAGATTTTCCATCTGGGCAAGAGGTGTTGTGGCTTGATGACCTTATTCAGGAATTGATTGAGAATGATTTTTTTAGCTTGACGATTTTCATTGTCCATGAAGAAGAAATCCCTTCCCCTATCGATGATGAAGAAGATGAAGAAGTCAAATGCCTATGGAAAGATCTGGCCTGTCTTGAGGCACTAGATAATTTAGAGGAGGCAAGAATCGACATTAAGTGGCATGTCCCGACCGTCCCGAGTGACGATGCAGCCTGACACCAAGTGATAGCTTGGTATGGGGAGGCTAACCTGAGTTTTGAGACAGGAGATGCAGAAAAGGCAGTATCAAAAAGAGAAAAATCTTCAAAGGAAAAGGACATTGATAGTGAGAACAAGCAGGAAGAAAATTTTCCAGTCAATACGGAAGCCAAGGAGAAGGAGTACAAAGAGAAGGAGGAAAGTTCTTCTCAAGTAAATTCATTGGGAACCACGAATCTTGCATTTGATCCTTTTGTATACATTGTTCCTCTTCATGAGCCAAAATCGAAGACACCTCTACCCGAGGGACCTATCATATGTTATCTCGAATGGGATTATCAGGAAGAGAACGACATGTGAGAGTTAGAAGAGATCGAGCAGGAATTCACGGATATACAATACGATGAAGGAGAGGATGTGCCAGAATGAAATTCGATCGTGGAGGAGCCGTATGAGAATGGAGGTTCCTGGGAACCTTAGATGGGGTATCACTACCTCAACTCTTCGAGATAGAGACCAGCATCGACGAAGAATCCCATTGGTTTGCACAAAACGTGATGGGAATCAAAGAAGATCTTTGAGGAGTTGGAGGAGTTAGTGAAGAAGACAACCGAGGAAAGACAAGCATAGATAATTTTTGGGCTTTTTGGGGAGAGGAACATCCAGTAGCCGAAGTTAGAGAAGTAACCGACCAGTTTGAAGGCCTATTATAGCCTGAAGAGCAAGTAGAGCATCTAACAAGCCCCCATAACCAGAGAAGGGGCAACTGAGTAGGGACCAAGAAGAACTGAGAAAGCAAGGGGAGAAACAGAACAACGAAGAAAAAGACATACTTTTGAAGCAGCTCAGGAAGTCGCGGGCGAATATAAGTATCTGGGGATTGCTGGTGGCATCCCACAAGCATCAACATATAGTCTTGAAGGCTCTCAACAGTATAGACATTCCAATCGACATCTCGCTCGACTAGTTGGTTGGAATGTTGATACTTGAAAAGCAGTCAAATATTATCACCTTTAGTGACAAGGATTTTCTAATAGAAGGGCCGTCTCACAACAAACCGTTGCATTTAACCGTCAAATGTCTAGGACCAATTGTTTTGGTCGACAATCGTTTTGCCCTCCGTGGCGCCGGAATTGTGGGGTTTTTGAGTTAAAAAATAAGAAATTTCAAATGATGTTTAAAAAATATTTTAACACATTGAAAGCCAAATTTAAAAATTCTTTTTTGTTGAAAATGGAGTCACCACTTGATTTTTGAAAAAAACTAAGAAAAATAAAAATGGCTACTGATTCTTAAAATGTTAACCAGAGAAAAAAGATTCGGGAACTAAGGTACAAATCGGGGAAGGTGTTAGGCACTCCATTCGCTCAACCATAAGGTTGGCCTCTACTAATCATTATTGGTTCTTAATCAGATTTCTCAAATGCATACAAATATAGAAGATCAGGGTAAAGAGAGAATATCTAAAATCAAATACAGAAAATACATAGCATATGTATATAAAAGACTAAATCAAGGCAAATAAGAAAAAAAAAATTCTAGATCTCATGGTATGCAATTTTTAACTAAAGAATACATGAAGCAAACTCGCATGGTATGAGTCAAATAAAAAAAAAACTAAAATATGCTAAAAGTCATTAGAGACAAATAAATTGCTAACTCTATTAAACATGATTTTAAAATAAGGTGAGTAAACACTTTAAAACTAACATAAAATATGCATAGTATTGATTTGAAACTAACATGATTAATTACTGCAAAAGAGAAATGTAAAGTTAAAAATATAAAGAGTACAAAAACTGCTATATTAAAAGATTCAAAATGAAGAAAGCATTTAAACTAACAATAAGAATTATATGTTTTTATTTTTTTTTATCCATGCAAAAGATTTAATAAAGAGAAAATAAAATAAAAAAAATCTACAAAAGAAGATTTAACCAAATATAAAGATTTTAAAAGAAAATACTATTAAACCAATTAGAAAAGGATATAACTATTTATCATGAATTTTCTGTGTTTTATATAAAAACTAAACAAAGAAAAGAAAAATAGAAATAAAAATTATAAAATGAGAGACAATGCTAGTATTAGTGGGTGTTGAACAAAAGAAAAGAAAAAGAAATATTATAAAAGAGAAAATTAAAGTAACATTAAAAATGAGAAAATTAGACTAACATTAAAAAATTTAATACATAAAAAAAAAGAAAAATAACAGAAATATTATTAAAGGATTTAAATTAACTACAATGTATTTAAAACAACAACTAAGCAATTACTTAATTAGCAAATCTGAATATAGTATTGACAACTACATTTATATAAATGTAAGTGTATTAATTATGACAATAACAATATCAAAAGTTGTAATTGTCAAATCTGTTAACACTATATTAATGATTTAATGAAAAGTGACAGTGCACTACATGTGAAGTAGGACTAACATAACAACTAAGAAATTAAAGAAAATAACCTAAAATACATAAGCAAATTAAATGGTAAACAAGATTAACAATATAAATGAAAGAAACATGCAAATTGAAATTGAATTTAACCCGATCGCTCTGAAAGAGAGGGAATAGAGATAGAAAGATCGGGAATCCAAACAGAATACTTAGATCGCTAGTGAATCCTTGAATCGGGGAATAGTGTCAGCAGTCCAATTCTCAAGTCATGATCCAATCCAAGTTAGAGTTTCAGAGCTTCGGTGATCGGGTTCTCGGTGCTTCGGCAGGGTTTCGGCGTCGAGGTTTGTATTCTCTCGATACTCCGGCAGCATGTCTCTCACTCAAATTCTCTCCTTCTCCCCTTTTTTCTATCCCGAAACGTACCAGGGGGTACGACATTTATAGAACTCTTCAATCAATGAAATGTTGACACATTTTGGGACAGGTTAGGCCATTTAGAGTTGGCGGTTGTTGAGTGTGGACATGGCGGTCGTCACAAAAAGTGCAGTTTTCAAGAGATTCTAATGGCGGTCACCACAATGGAGTTGGCGACCCCATGGTCCAATTGTGGCAGTCGATGCCTTGGGTTAGGGTTTTCAAGAGGTTCTAATGGTGGTCGTCTTAATGAACATGGCGACCCCAAGGTTCCAACATCGTGGTTCAGTATTTTGAAAGTTGGCGGTTCAAAATGATTGCACTGGCTTGAAAGTTTTGATCATTGGGTTCAAATATTGAGCTTAGATCATTTTTCGAGGATCATACTGAAGTATCATTCCACTTGTTTTCATCATCGGATTCACCGGATCAATTAAAACATAGCAGAATAAATAAATCAAAATAAAAGCATCTACATATTTAAATAAACAAATGCATTAAATTCCGGCTTTTATGGTCTATTTAAAACTCTTTAGTTAAAGAGTTTCTGTTTATCTAGAAAATTTGCAATCCTGTTAGAATTAAAATTCTAATTTTCTGATTTTGACAAAATTTTACAGCCAACTAGAAACATTGTAATCGTCAGTTTCTGCAAATCACAGTCTCACTAAAAAACTACTACCACCGCCGCCTAGCAATGCACCACTGCTGCCCCACTGCGTGAGTACCGCGCTATGCTGCCGCACGTACCGCGCCATGCTGCCGCACGTACCGCGCACGTAGAGTGCGCCAATTGCTTCACGCCGCTGTTTTCATGGACCAAATATTTTCATTTTGGAACGTGCTTTGCCTCACTTTTTCCTTAGAGAAATAGTCCCACAACATTGTTCAAAGTGTATCACATGGTCCAAGCCTTCATACTTGTGATTGGACCGTTGCACTGTGATACTTTTTCCATCATTCAAAGCACATGAATTCCAAGTTATCAATGTATTCATGAATGCTTTCATTGTGAAAGGACCATTCATGAACATATGGATAAAAACGCGTGGATTCACATTCGCAGCTTTATCATTAGGACTTTTATTCTTGCTAATTTGCTTTCAAGTTGATAAAGCATTAATACATGAACATGTATTAGATGAGGAATAGAAAAAACCCGCTGCCCTTGAATTTTCCGCGGCTTAAAGCTTCAACTTTTCTTCTTGTTCTTCCATTTCTTTTTGTTCTTCCATTTTTTTTATTACATAAAAATTAGAAAACAAAAACTAAAAAATAAAAAACAATTATAATTTTTTTTATATTGATCCTATACATTCGAAGAGTTTACAATTAGTCTATCCTGATCAACTCTCGTGATTAAAAAAATAATTTAATAATTATCATTCAAATCATGCAATTAGACATGCAAAATAAATAATAACCATTAAAAGTCGGGATTAGATTGCCTGCGAAACCGAATTAGCACAATTTATATCTACCTAAATCCATGATAAAATCATACATAATCAAAGACGGCTCTGATACCAATTGTTGGGAAAAACTGCCAAGATCTTAAGATTATGACTATGATTTTAATCAAAAAAAATATCTAGACGGGCAAACGCCACAACAGGCTTCAGATTAAAATTTTTGATATCAAACAATCAAATAAAACCCGATAATATTCCTAAAGTTAGTTTTAGGATTATACATTTAGAAAACTGGTTAGATGATTTCGGTTGATGCAACAATTTTCAGTCAACGATCTGTCACGATTTTTTACTTCTAGTCAAATCACCAACATAAGTCTTCTGTTGTATTTCTGAATGCAAAACACAAAAAAAATATATGTTTTGATCTATCGTGTTTTTCAAAACCTGTCTAGTCGCCTGTTCTTTGGATTCACAAAACATAGAAACCATAGAATGTTATATGTGGAATATACGGCGGTTAGGTTATATAACAACATATAAATAGGTTACAGTATGAACTTTTGGGACGTGAATTCTGTCAATAATTAATATCGCTATTCAATTCACTGGGATTATAGACCCATATAAGATCACACCGTCTAATGAATCAAAATAACGAATATTAAATATATACAAATAATAATTATTTCGAGATTAAGTGCATAAGCACTCATAATAACCATGTAATATAAATTAATTTATAAAATTAGTACAAAATTAATTATCTCCACTTGGTCCTATTCAATTTATACAAAGTGTACTAGTACAATGAGTCAGAATAATTGTCAAAATAATTATTATTCCCCGTAATCAAAACAGATTTACAAAAACATTGTGCTACAGCCATATCGATGGTGTCTAATTCCACTTAAACTGTTAACTAAAATTTATATTCTACAAGAACCGATAATATGGTCTTCTTTGTGTAAGTCGAATTCTACATACTAGATTAAATACTATATAGAATAAAAGACATTTATGCATAACATTAAATAAATAATAAAACGCATAAATTGTTTATTAAGATTCTCATAAAATGAAAAAATTAATTTTATTAAGAAATAAAATTAAATACTAAAATTTAAAATCATGATTTTTAGTATACAACCCTAACAATACGAAGAACAAGATATGCTGATACATAATGCATATATAAACCTTAAATAGGTTCTTCATAAAGTCCAAGCTCTCCTGGCTTTTAAGCAAGTAATGGGAGTGTTCTTATGTCACTGATTTTCAACACGTTTCACACTTTACATCCCACAGGCTGTATCAATCATCATATTGCCACTCAGGCCAAATTCACTATATCAGAGGAAATGCTACACCGGCAAAACAAATTCCACACATGTAAAGGATGCCACACAAGCGAGGTATGTCACTTAGGCTAAAGTTGCACACATTCTAATGATGTTACACAGGCGAGAATTTTTCACATAGGCTAATGTCGCCACACAAATTAACGTTGCCACATAGGTTAATATCACCACACAAGTTAAGGTTGCCACACAGACTAATATGCTACATAGGCTAAGGTTGCGACATAGGCTAATATCGCCACACAAGCTATCCAATCGACAATTTCACATTCACATATATTGACTTTAAATCTATCACAATTATCACAATGCAACACATGCGTAAATCCTTCAATTTCATGGATGGTGATTAATCCCTCAATTTCACAATCAAACTCCAAAAGTCTCTTGCTTTCCGTAACAACAGGGTTTCCAATTCAAGGCAAGTTTCAGTATATATTAACACCCAAATTTCACTTAACTCAATTAAGTCCACAAATTCATATCAAAAGCTCAATTAATACATCAAGGCTATTATCTCCAACTTCTCCATAAAAACTAAGATTCTCGATTAAAACAAATTTCATGCAATTCATCTCAAAAGGAAACATTCAATCACAACCCAACTTCAATCAAACCCAAATCTCAATTCTCTACACCAGGTATTCCCTACAAACTAGGGTTTTAATTTAAAAAGGTAGATTACATCTAATCTATCTTAAAATAGAGTGATTAATAACATATCCAACACATATATTCAAGATTAGTCAAGAATCATAGCTCGCTGAGTCTAAAACTCAAAGCTTTAACACATCCGGAAGACCCGATTTTGTCGAATCAAAAATCCACTCGGTTGAAAATGAAGCCCTCGTCAGGTAGAACATCATCTTCTTCTTGAGTCTTGATCAATTCCGAATTTAAGAGCTCTAAATCTTATAAAGAAGCATGAGGGCCTTAGTTGTCTTCTATGGACAAGAGAAGAAGAAGAAGAAGAAGAAGAAGAAGAAGAAGAGAGAGAGAGAGAGAGAGAGAGAGAGAGAGAGAGATGTAATTAATTCATGTATAAATTTTCACACTAACCCGAAATTAATATTTTTGACTTTTATATAAATTCATAATTTTCAATTTCAAAAATTTTTGAAATCCAAAATTATCCCATACATAGCTTACTAAAAAGTTACCAGGCTCACTAGACACACATGTATAATAAGCACACATGCCCAAACATAATACCACACAAGTAACATACTTCCCATTAATCACCAACGATCTAAAAAATCATGACACCGTAAAGTCTTTTAATGATAGAGATATCACTGCATCTCCGCACCCAAGAGTAACATACCACCACGTAAATAAGTTCTCTAGAAATAAACATTCACACTGATTGTCTCCAAGAAAAGGATCTCACCAACATTAAGATCATCTAAACTTCACTGATTCAAGGTTCAATTTACACCACCAAACTCCCGAGATATACCCTACACGAAATGTTCCCAATCCAAGGTGATCAATGGCATAGCACGAAGTGAAACCATAACCAAAATTGGTTTCAAACACTCTCTTTTCTTACCGACATTAACTAAGGGCTTCACTAAAAATACCGCAAAACTAGTTCGTCTCCATCTCGAAACACACACCTAAGATTACTCTTGTAAGCCAAAAACACATGTTGTTGAACCTTGACACCGTCCATAGGGAGTCGCACGCATCACACCTCACTCAAAACCAAAACCTCGTTCAAGTCCTCACGATTGATTCAGGGCTACAAAACCCCAAAGCACATCATTACTAAGCAGACACCTATTGCACCAACATTACCGCGAAACTAGTTCGTCTCTATCTCAAAACGCACACCTAGGATTACTCTTGTAAGCCAAAAACACATGTTTTTTAACCTTGACACTGTCTACAGGGAGTCACACGCATCACACCTCACTTAAAACCAAAACCTTGTTTAAGTCCCACGATTGATTCATGACTACAAAATCCCAAAGCACATCATTACTAAGTATATGTCTATTGCACCAACATTGAAGCCAAAGGGATACTCATTCCCAAGTAAAAACAATGAACATCTAGTTCCAAAGAAAGAAACTCACTCGAATCGTAGGATGATTTATCACGATACAAGATTTTTAAGTGAGATCAAAGGTTTTAAAACAAATTTTAATCATGGCAAAATTGTGGCTCAACAACGATTATGGTCTTGCAACACCAAAGACCGGGGTAAGAGATTACTAATACAAGATACATCTCATAACAAAGGAAACTTTCCTCAACAATAGGGAAAACCAAGAGCAAAAGCGGAGTACCCATACTAGTAACACGTAACAAGTTAGTATGATAAACCCACCTCTGTAAGCCAAACAAGGACCACTTAGAGATCTATCCACTAGAACGGAGACAACACTGCTCCAGCATGGGAACACAATCAAAGGGCTCTTATTAGCAATAGTCTTAGTACACTCAATTTGAAAGGGTCATTCAACGAAATCAAACAAATAACATAGGTTTGAGTATGAAGGTCAAGTAAACAATAAGGTACAAGTACTTCTCTACATCATCACAAGATCGTCCACTCAGAATAACGAACCATCAACCACCCCAAGACAAAAACAAACAATTAGCTGAACCCAACACAAAGCATACTCATTCAATGAAAAAGAGCTAATAAGCCTTGGCCAAAACCACCCAAGGTCAAGCCCTAAAGCCATACAACATAATTCACACAGTACCTTCTTGCACTTCTAGAACTCACACTTAATCACTTAATCACTTAATCTTGCAATGTACTTATGCCAACCACACAACTAAACTATCATTCAAACTCACCGAGACTTACGGAAAATTACCTTTCTCAACTTCTTAAAGATAGACTTTAAGCATCTTCACCAAATAACTCATTCGCTACACAAACAAGATTTTCACACTTTAATCTAGGTAAAAAGGTTGATTCTATGGGGCTACATCGACGAAGGGTCTTTAAACCCGAACTACTTGTAACTTCACATCTAAACTGCACTATCAGAAATCTCAGGATCAATTGCAACGTACCTTGTATCCTAACTAAAAGCAAGTAACCCAAACACCAATTCCAAGAAAACTAATCAGCTTTTAACACCAGACAAGGCACAACCTGGGACTCATGAAGGACCATCAGAGATTCGTAATGCGAATGACACATAGCACTTCACACAGAACTTCACCTCGATAGGTGCTGAAGGTATTATAAACCCATAATTAATCAAGACATATACTATGAAACAACCAAACAACCTTCAATTTATCATAATAGATGTAGGTTCCACACCTAATTATGAACTTCCCCCTTTTTTAATGGACATACACAACAATTTTACCAACCAGGTATGTAGTGACGAGGACCCTTATTATTTTCAGAGCATTAGTGTAAACGAATGTGTTATGTTCAGTGGAGATGTTTGGGAGTGCAAATCGTGCGTGAGAATTAATTCTTGAGCCTGTATGTGCTCGTTCCTGATGGTTAAGAATGAAATTATGTAAAAGAACGTGGGTGGGTGATGTATTGTGGATGTATGGTTCAGTGCAGCTTCAGTTAGGTTTGTCTTCCAGCGTTGACCGCTTGAGCGGTGGGGAGCTCGCTTGAGCGGAGAGGTGGCCGAGAGGTTCTCTGGATGGGGACCGCTCGAGCGGTGGGGGTCCACTTAAGGGGACTGTCGCGGAGATGAGGTTTTAAAAGTCACACGAGGCTTCCTTTTCTCTCATTCTTTTCATATATCTCTCTCTCTAGAGTGTGGGTGAGAGCTAGGGCTTGGGTTTGAGAGTTGTTTAGGGTTTGTTTGGTTCCTCCAAGTGAGTTTTCTTGGCTCCCTCTTGGTGGCTTGATCGTTGGAGGCCCGATCTTGGCGTTAGAAAAGCTTTTCTCACCGTGTGGTTGGAGATTCTCGTGGATGGAGCTTATTTGAGGCTTTTTTTGTGTGGATCTAACATCCCTAAGGTAGGATCTAAGACTTTCTTTGAATATCTTTGTGATATGTGTTGTATTTTCTAATGTATGAACATAAAAGTATGAATTTGCGTTTACAAAGCTTTAAATTGAAATCTAGTGATAGTGGGGGTTAAATCTTGGATTTATAAGGGATTTAACATGTTTTTATCT
>JAULJZ010210030.1:0-18737 GCA_032270985.1 Heliamphora pulchella | reverse complement strand
AATTTCAGATTCTGTAAATTGTTGAAAGTTTAATAAAGATGTATTTTCTGGATCCCCGAGCATGTATTTTATGTCGGGGTTGAAAATTCTCCCAACATATGATGGCAGCAATGTTTCAATGGTTCTTTGATTAACAGAAACTGAGTGTTGCAAGATTTCTAGTTGGCTGCAAAATTATGACAAAATTAGAAGACTAAAATTCTAATTCTAACAGGGTTACAAGTTTTTTGAATTAGCAAAAACTCTTTGGCTGAAGAGTTTTAGATAGACGATAAAAGTCGTAATTTAATACATTTATTTATTTAAATGCTTGCATGTTTTTATTTCGGTTTATTTATTCTGTTCTGTTTTAATTAATTCTGTTAATTTAAAATTAATTTTTTTTATAAAGAAAAAATTAAATTAAATTTTATTTAATTAAAATTAGTTTTTCAAAAAAAACTAGAATTTTATTTGTTACATAAAAACACGCTTAAAGATGATTTTTTAAAAAAATCAAATATCTTGAAAAAACATGATAATTAATTTTAAAATTTTTGAATTAATTGAAAGGAGTTTAATTTTAATAAATTAATTTTTTAAATATGTCTAACGAAAAATAAAAATAAAATTTTCAATTTTATTTAAAATTAATTTTTTAAATAAATAGAGTTCGGAAATTTTATTTGTCACACAAAAAACACGTCAAGATGGTTTAAAAATCGAAATCTTTTACATCACGTAATTTTTGAAAATTATAAATTTATTTCAATTAAACAGTTTTATAACCCTCAAAAAGCTTTAAAAACTAAGTGGTTGAGGGAATTTATTCACAGATAAATCCAGTGATCTCCATCACTAGTTCGTAAGTCATAATTAATTTTGTGTGTTGACATTAGGGCCTTCCTCCTAATCGGACAGAATTAATTACGAGATTAGTGTTACGGACTTCTATTAGAAATAATTCTGAATAATTATCAGTGTGAATCACTTCTTCATTTTAAGGGTTCATTGCGAAGCGATTGATTCGAGATTAAGTGATGTCTTACTCTTAACTGTAAATAATAGTATCCTCAACATTTGAGTCACTACTATTATTTATAGGACCGAAACCACATCAGTTATTTAATTTTACTTAACATGATTTATTACCTAGATAGTAAAATTAAAAAAAATTGGCATGTCTGGACAAATGATGAGTAGTAGACGTCCTTTCCATCGAGACATACTATTCACGGTGTACCAAGCTGCTAGCGAATTTTTGTTAAATGGTAGAGAGAAATAATTTTAAAATAAAATTTAAAATTATGCTCATCATAATTAATGATTTTTAATTATGTGATTCTCAATATTAAAATGACTTTCAATCCACTCACAGCTATACTCAAAGAAAATAAACTTACGGGTCCTAATTATATTGACTGAAAAATGGATCTAGATATTGCTTTAACTGATGATGGTGTACTTAGGTAGTCAAAAAATGTGTTTGTTTCTACAAAGGGTTCTTTCTCTAAATTGAAAGGTAAGAACAAGAAAAAGGCTCAGAAATAAAGTAGCACGATTTTCAAGGTAGTTAGTGGACCACGGACTGGTGTGAAAAATTTGAAAGACAGATATTTTCATTGTAACCAAATATGACACTGAAAAAAGTAATGTCCAGTTTATCTTGACAAGTAGAATAACAAAGGTTATTTCTGTTCACTAATTATGAAAACATGTTTAGCGGTGTTATCTACCAGTACCTGGTGTGGGATACGAGAACCACTAATCATATCTACAATTCATTACAAGGGTTCTAAAAAATTCGATAACTTAGTGATGAAGAGATTTACCTTCAAATGAGTAATAATATAAGGGTGGCAGCAGTTGTATTGAGAAATGTTACTCTCAGTTTTAGTAGAGATCGGATTTTAATATATAGATATTATCTATACGTACTTTCTATTTAAAGAAATTTAATTTCTATTTCTATATTGGTTATAGACAAATATTTGATTTATTTTAATAACTCTGTGGTTGTTAAGGATAATAAACGGTTTATCTGTACTGGTATATTGGTGGATGATATTTATGTTATTACTCATATCTTTTCCACACTGTAACTGAATGAGTTGAATAATAGATCCAATTCACCATTCAAGAGAAATGAACTTTCTTTAATGAACCAAACGTATTTTTTGCACTTACACCTTGGTCATATTAATCTGAAAATGATAAATAAACTGATTAAATATGGACCTTTGAGTTCATTAGAAGTAGAGGCACTTTCAGTTTATGAATCCTGCTTTGAGGGTAAAATAATCAGGAGGTCATTTTTGGCTAAAGGATATAAAGGTAAAGAACCGTTAGAACTGGTTCTTATGTAGACCTATGACTATTTGGGCTAGAGAAGACTTTGAGTATTTTGTTACTTTTATTGACGATTACTCAAGGTATGGATACATTTTTTGTTGCACCGTAAGTCTGAATATTTTGAGAAATTCAATGTATTTAAGGCGAAAGCGGAGAAGTGTCTGCAAAAAGATATCAAGATACTACGGTCTAACCATGGTGGTGAGTAGCTCTTTGAAGAGTTTAGAGATTATTTGTCAGATAAGGGGATTACATTCCAGTTGATTGTACCGGGCACTCCATAGTAGAATGGTATAGTAGAAAGAAGGAATAGGACTCTTATAGAGATAGTGAGGTCTATGATGACTTATTCGGACTTACACGATTCGTTTTGGAGATTTGCATTAGAGACAGTAACTTATATTCTGAACTTGGTACTTTCTACTTCCACAGAATTGTGGACCAAGCGCAAGCCTAGTCTAAAACATATTCAGATTTAAGGGTGTCCAACACACGTGTAGAAAGAGAATACGGATAAGTTGGAACCAAGAACGAAAGTCTATTTTTTTGTTGGATATCCTAGGGGAATGAAGGATAGTTTATTTTATAATCCTAAGAATCAAAAGGTCATTGTCAATACCAATGCCTAATTCTTGAAAGAAGATTATGTAATAGACCACATGCCCAAAAGTAAAATTGTTCAGGAAGAGCTGAGAAGAAATACTAGTAGCACGGTATAAGCGCCATGAAAAAGTGTCATCGATATCCCATTGCCTCGTTGTAGTGGGATGATTATCGGGACACATGTTGATCTTGAATTAGATCAGGGAATTACCATTAACATGCTGATTTCACAACTAGAGGAGCATGTGGGTAATAGTGCACGGGGTTCAGAATCAGCTTAACGCGTTAATACTAGTACACAGACATAAGAAGTGCCTCGTCGTAGTAAAAGGGTTGTTCGTCAACCCGATCTGTATATGTTCTTAGGAGAGTCATTTGACAAAATTCCGAAAGAACTGGATAGTGAACTCTGTAACTACATCGAAGCTCTCCAAGATAAAGATACAAATTTATGGCAAATGGCTATGAATTTAGAGATGGAGTCTATGTACTCTAATCATGTCTAGGAACTTATAGAACCACCCGAATGGATAAACCTATCGGATGCAAATGAATCTACAAAAAAAAAAGAGAGTAGCAAAATGGAAGGTGAAAACCCTCAAAGTTAGGCTTATTGCAAAATGGTTTACTCAGAAACAATGGATCGATTATGAGAAGATCTTTTCGCCGGTAGCCATGCTTAAATTTATCCAGATTCTCTTATCCATTACGGCTCATTTCGATTTATGGACTTAAGCAGGCATCTAAGTCTTGGATTACTCGGTTTGATCAAGCCATAAAGTCTCATGCATTTTATCAAAGTCCTAATGAGTCTTATGCGTACAAAAAACGTGATGGAAGTGTGGTACTATTTCTAATACTTTACGTTGATGATATATTGCTCATTGGAAACGATGTGGGGATGATATTTTCGATGAAGGCATGGTTATCCAGCCAGATGTTTGGCTTATCACAAGCTACTTATATCGATATAGTCCTTGTTCGTTTTAGCATGCAGAATTCTAAGAAAGTGTTTCTCTCTTTTGGGCATGAAATCACTATATCCAAGAATCAGTGTTCTAAGACACCTGATGAGATAGAGAAGATAAAAGCAGTTTCTTATGCTTCAACAGTAAGAAACTTCATGTATGCTTTGTTTTGTACTAGACCCGATATCTGTTTTGCCGTTGGCATAGTTAACAGATATTAGTCTAATCTAGATCAGGAACATTGGATATCGGTAAAACATATAATCAAGTACCTCAAAAGAGTTAGGGATTATATGTTGATTTATTAGGCAGATAGTCTAGTACCTTTGGGGTATACGAACTCAGATTTTTAATCATATAAGAATTTTCAAAAGTCTACCTCGGGATATGTGTTTACATTGGGAGGTAGAGTCATAAGTTGGAGGAGTATCAAGTAGTCTTGCAATGCTAATTCCACTATGGAAGCCGAGTACGTGACAGCTTCTAAAGCAGCCAAGGTAACCGTTTAGCTCAAAAACATGAAACACAAGCCTTGAATATCATGTACGGGATCATCATGATAATGGTGGATCACCATCGGTCCATAATGACAATTCATTATCAATTCTTAGGAATCAAAGAAAAAATCAAACGTGATCCATGGTTATTATCCTAATGCAATCAATTCATTATCAAGTCTTGAAAATTAAAGTAAAAACCAAACACGGTCCATGGTTATTATTTTCACACTCATTATATAATATTGTAGATGATTTACCCTTTAAATTTTTACCTTAAAAAAAAATTTGAGAGCACAAAGAGTTTGTTGTTAATAAAAAATACCGTAAAAAAATAATGTGTAAAGGCGGTATTCCTTGTATTGTTTTATATAACTGCGATATGTCCTATCACATAAATATTAATCTTGATCCACTCTTTAAAGAGTGGGCAGAATCCAATGTAATCTATGAATTTATTAATAAAAAATTCTATTAAACTTTATTAAATATTAATTGTGAATTTTTACATGTAAAAATAAAATGTCTAAATATCTCATTTACTTACAACATTTTCCTATCATCTGTAATTACCTCTTTACTATCATCACTATTTTAACACTCATTATTAAATTTTTTAATATATTAAAAAGTTCCTGAGGATCTATGATAACGGAACCTCTCCTCTCAACTTCTTTGTTCTTAACTCCAACCTCATAAACAGCCGGTTTAAGATCCAATCCCGTAACACCAACTCCATATCTGCGTATATCAATCTTGGACACACTACGAAAAGCTCTGCATTCATGTATGACTGATTCACAATCTTCGAAACCTCCAATTAAAAAATTATTCCTCCTCTCTGGTAAACACATAGACATGGACTGAGAGACAATTGAAACAACATTACTAGGAGAACAGTGCCACATATTAATATGTTTTCTATTGTATTTTTTTGACATCACGTTGATCAAGAATGGAATTACAAGGTGAAAGCCACAGCCACGTTGATGATTCATGGTGATCAAGAATTACAAAGCAATTAATTCTAACCTTCCAACCAGTAAAACCAAACAAAGCCAAACGGTCCATATGGTTTCGGTCCCTTGTTTATTGCAATTAGAATACACGTGGTTTTCATTCTAATTGCAATTGGAACACACTGATTTAACGTACAAAGCATGCTGCGAAGCAACATGGTCAAAGCGTTGCGCGCGCGTGAGGGCGCAGTGCACGCCGCGACGCGCGGTGGGGCAGTGGTGGTGCGTGGCCAGGCGATTGTTCTGCAGGTACGCTGGCAACAGTGTTTCAATGGTTTTGGAATTAACAGAAACTGAATATTGCAGGGTTTCTAATTTGTTGCAAAGTTCTGATAGAATCATAATATTAAAATTTTAATTCTAACAAGATTACAGGTTTTTTGGATTAATAAAAAATTTTTGGCTAAAAAGTTTTAGAAAAACGATAAAAGTCGAAATTCAATGCATTTATTTATTTAAATGCGTGCATACTTTTATTTCGGTTTATTTATTCTGTCATATTTTAATTATTTTTTTTTAATTCAAAATTAATTTTTTTTGTAACGAAAAAATAAAATAAAATAAAATAAAATTTTCTTTAATTAAAATTATTTTTTTCAAAAAATTTTTTTAGAATTTTATTTGTTATATTAAAACACGTTTAAAGATATTTTTTTTAAAAATCCAATATCTTGAAAAAACGTAACGATTAATTTCAAATTTTTTAAATTAATTAAAAATAATTTAATTTTAATAAATTATTTCTTTAAAATGTGTAACAAAAAATAAAATAAAATTCTTAATTTTTATTTAAAATTAATTTTTTAAATAAATAGAGTTTGAGAATTTTATTTGTCACACAAAAAACACGTCAAGATAGTTTAAAAATCGAAATCTTTTACGTCGTGTTATTTTTTAAAATTATAAATTTATTTCAATTAAACAGTTTTACAACCCTCAAAAAGCTTTAAAAACTAAGTAGTTGAGGAAATTTATTCACAGATAAATCCAGTGGTCTCCATCACTAATTTGTAAGTGATGTAATTAATTTTGTGTGTTGGCATATGACCTTCCTTCCAATCGGACGGAATTAATTACGAGATTAGTGATACGGACTTCCTTTAAGAATAATTCTAAATAATTATTAGTTATTTGAAAAATTCATTGCAAAATGATTGATTCAGAATTAAGTGATGATTTACACTTAACTGTAAATAATAGTATTCTTTCCACCCGAGTCACTGCTATTATTTATAGGATCGAAACTACGTCAGCTATTTAATTTAACTTGACACGATCTGTTGCCTAGATAGTAAAATTAATAGAAATTAGCCTGTTTGGACAAATAATGAGTAGTAGACGTTCTTTCCATCGAGGCTTGTATTCATGGTGTACCAAGCTGTTGGTGAATTTTTTTTTAAATGGTAAAGGTAACCAATTTTAAAATAAAATTTAAATTTTTACTCATCATAATTAATAATTTTAATTATATAATTCTCAGTATTAAAATGGTTTTAAATCCATTCACGACTATACTCAAAGAAAACAAACTTACGAATCCTAATTATGTTGACTGAAATATGAATCTAGATATTATTTTAACTGCCGATGGTATTCTTAGGAAGTCAAAAAATGTGTTTGCTTCTAAAAATTGTTCTTCTTCTAAGCCGAAAGGCAAGAAGAAAAAAAAGATTTAGAAATAGAGTGACACAATTTTTAAGGTAATTAGTGAACCACGGACTGGTGTAAAAAAATCTAATAAGCAGATCTTTTCATTGCAACCAAACACGGTACTGAAAAAAATAATGTCCAGTTTATCTTGACAAGCAGAATAACAAAGATAATTTTTGTTCACTAATTGTGAAAACAAAATTAACAGTGTTATCTATCGGTACCTGATGTATGGATACAGGAGCTATTGATCATGTCTGCAATTCATTACAAGCTCTCTAGAATACCCGACAACTTAGTGATGAAGAGATTTATCTTCACATGGGCAATAATACAATAGTGGCAGTAGTTGCAGTAACAAATGGCACTCTTAGTTTTAGTAGAGATCGGGTTTTAATATTTAGAGATTGTCTTTATATACCTTTTAATAGAAGAAATTTAATTTCTGTTTCTAGATTGATTAAATGCGGATATTTGATTTATTTTAATAACTCTGTGGTTATTAAGGATAATAAACGGTTTGTCTGTTCTGGTACATTGGTGAATGATCTTTATGGTATTACTCTTATCTCTCCTACACTATAACTGAATAAATTGAATAATCCATCTAATTCATCATTCAAGAGAAATGAACCTACTTTAATAAACTAAACGTATCTTTCGCACTTACGTCTAGATCATATTAATCTGAAAATAACAAATAGACTAGTTAAAAATGGACTTTTGAGTTCATTGTAAGTGGAAGCACTTTTAGTCTATGAATCCTACTTTGAGAGTAAAGTGGCCAGAATATCATTTTCGGCTAAAGGCTATAAAATTAAAGAACCATTAGAACTGGTTCTTATGTGGACCTATAGCTATCCGAGCTAGAGAAGGTTTTGAGTATTTTGTCACTTTTATTGACGATTATTCAATATATGAATACATTTTTTGTTGTACTGTAAGTTTGAATGTTTTGAAAAATTCAATGTAATTAAGGCAAAAACAGAGAAGTGTTTGTAAAAATATATCAAGATACTACAGTCTGACCACGGTAGCGAGTACCTCTTTGGAGAGTTTAGAGATTATTTGTCAGATTAAAGAATTACATCCTAGTTGACTGCACCGGGCACTCCACAGCAGAATAGTGTAGCAGAAAGAAAAAATAGAACTCTTATAGAGAGGTGAGGTCTATGATTAGTTATTTGGATTTACCCGATTCATTTTGGAGATTTGCATTAGAGACAGCAGCTTATATTCTGAACTTGGTACGTTCTACTCCTATAGAAATGTGGACTGAGCACAAGCTTAGCCTAAAACATATTCGAATTTAAGGATATATAGCACACGTTCTGAAAAGAAACACAGATAACTTGGAACCGAAAACGGAAGTCTGTTTCTTTGTTGGATATCCTAGGGGAACGAAAGGTAGTTTATTTTATAATCCTTCGGATCAGAAGGTCATTGTTAGTACCAATACCCGATTCTTGGAATATGATTATGTAATGGACTACAAGTCCAAAAGCAGATATGTTCTGGAAGAGTTAAGAAGAAGTACCAGTAGTACAGTAGAAGCGCCACGAAAAAGTGTAATTGATATCCTATTGCCTCGTCGTAGTAGGAGGATTATCGGGATACGTATCAATCTTGAACCAGATCAGGGTGTTACCATTAACATGCCGGTTTTACAACCAGAGGAACATGTGAGTAATGGTGCACATGATTCAGAATCAACATAACGTGTCACTACTAGTACACAGACACGGGAAGTACCTCATCATAGTAGGAGAGTTGTTCGTCAACCCGATCTGTATATGCTCTTAGGAGTCTTTTGACAAAATCCCAAAAAAATTAGATACTGAACCCTGTAACTACATCGAAACACTCCAAGATAAAGATGCAGATTTATGAAAATAGGCTATGAACTTAGAGATGGAGTCTATGTACTCTAATCAGGTTTGAGAACTTGTAGAACCACCCAAAGGGATAAACTTATCAGATGCAAGTAAATCTACAAGAGTTAAAGAGGTGCAGACGGAAAGATAAAAACCTTCAAAGCTAGGCTTATTGCAAAATAGTTACTCAGAAACACGTGATCGATTATGCGGAGACCTTTTCGCCGGTAACAATGCTTAAATCTATCCAGATTCTCTTATCCATTGCGGCTCATTTCAATTTATGAACTTAAGGAGGCATTTAAGTCTTGAATTACTCGGTTTGATCAAGCTATTAAGTCTTACGCATTTGATCAAAGTCCTAACAAGTCCTGTGTGTACAAAAAGCGTAATAGAAGCGTGATAGTGTTTCTAGTACTTTACGTAGATGATATCTTACTCATTGAAAACGATGTGGAGGTGTTATCTTCAATCAAGGTATGGTTATCTGGCCAGATGTTAGGCATATCACAAGTTACTTATATCGATACAGTCCTTGTTCGTTTTACCATGCAGGATTTTAAAAAAGGATTTCTCCCCTTCAGGCATGGAATACTCTATCCAAGAATCAATGTTCTAAAACACCTGATGAGATAGAAAAAATAAAGGCAATTCTTTATGTTTTGACAGTAGGAAGTCACATGTATGCTATACTTTGTACTAGACCCGACATCTATTTTGCCATTGTCATAGTTAATAGATATCAATCTAATCCATGGCAAGAACATTGGACAGCGGTAAAACATAAAATCAAGTACCTAAAATGGGCTATAGAATATATGCTAATTTACCAAGCAGTTGGTCTATTAACTTTAGGGTACACGGACTCGAAATTTCAATCAGATAAAAATTCTCAAAAGTCTACTTCGGGATATGTGTTTACCTTGAGAGGTGAAGCCATATGTTGGAGGAGTATTAAGCATTCCTACAATGTTGATTCCACTATGGAGGTCGAGTACGTGGCAGCTTCTAAAGCTGTCAAAGTGGCCGTTTGACTTAGGAACTTCCTGCTGGATCTGGATGTGGTGCCTTCAGTACAGTCGGATATTACACTTTATTGTAACAATAGCGGTGTGGTTGCCAACTCGAAAGAATCAAGAACCCACAAAAAAAGAAAAACACATCGAGCGTACATATCACCTAATACGATAAGAATAATATGTTGTGATCAAGATTGCATCAAAAGACAATCTTGCAGATCTTTTTACAAAGAACTTACCAGCTAATACTTTTGGCAATCATGTATTGAGCATGAAAATCAGATGTATAGCAACATGATTTTGAATATAAGTGGAAGATTATTAGGACTGTTTACTAAAAACCATGATTTTGATTTTAGTATTTAATTTTATTTTTTAATAAAGTTAATTTTTTTCATTTTATGAAAATCTTAATAAACAATGTATGCATTTCATTATTTATTTAATATTGTGTATTGATGTTTTTTATTCTATATAATATTTAATCTGGTGTGTATAGTTCGATTTACACACAGAAGACCAGATTATCGATTCTTGTAAAATATAAGTTTTTAGTGCACAATTTAGATGAAATTGGACACACCATCAGTACGGTTGTAATATAATGTTTTAGTAGATCTGTCTTGATTACAGAGAACAATAATTATTTTGAAAATTGTTCCGATTCATTGTGCTAGCACACTTTGTGTGTATTGAATAAGACCAAGTTGAGTTAATTAATTTTATACTGACTATATAAATTAATTTACACTCTATGATTATTATGAGTACTTATACTCTTAATTCTGAAATAATTATTATTTACGTATATTTAATATTCGTTGTTTTGATTTATTAAATGGTACGATCTTGTATGTGTCTATAATCCTAGTGAGTTGAATAGCGATTAGGAAAGAGCAAGAAACTGTGAATCCGACCAACCCGTCCAAACTCGAACTGTGAGGGAGATTTTTGGTCAGGCTTCAATGTTATCTAAGTTGAAAGCGAGTGAAGGAGTTTAAAAGTAGTAGGGTCTCGGTCAGATATCGGGTCTCATAATATGAAACTCGAGCAACCCGAACCGACCAAATATCATAAATTTTAAAAATCCAAACGCAAGCCATGCCTTACTATTCCTCCTTATTTCCCATTTTTTCTCCTAGTCTCCCATGATTCTACTTCCACCGACTGATTACTCTACCCTAGGCAAAGGCGACTGATTTCTCTATCTCTCCTCTCTCTTCCTTTTGCCCTCCCAAATCCCAAACCCTAATCCCATTTTTCCTCTCAACTTCCACAATTCCACAATTCCATGATCCATTGACATCACCGCATCGAGTCATCAACGAGAGCATAGTAGAGTAACAGAGCTCTCTCTCTCTCTCTCTGTCTCTCTCTCTCATGGTAAGTAGGTATTTTCTCAAATTTTTCATCTTGCGATTTCGTTTGGTTTTTTTGGTTTTTCCGTCTTGTGATTTTGTTTAGTTTATTTGTTCGGTGGCAATGGGAAAGAAAAGCTGTGAGGAACCTTTATTCAAAACACTCAGAATCGAAACACCATCGCCATTGGCAACTTTTAAGGTAAGATATGTACTATAGCAAATTATTGCAGCAAACAGCAATGTCAACTCCAGACCCGACCAAAATCGCTCGCCAACCCAAAACCTTGCTTCAGACGATTTTGGACGAATAGACGGTCGGCAATAGTTTAGAATATTCTTCAACCGACCATAGTGGTTTGGATGCTGGGTTTAGTGAAAACCCGAACCGAACCGACTTGTACTCTCCCCTAATAACGATATTAAATATATAGTGGATATTAATTATTGACAAAATTCACGTTCCAAAAAATCGAGATTGATGATACCCCTTGAGAAAACTTATTAAGTTTTGACCAAGTCAAACCCTACAAGTGGATTTTATAATCTGGCAGTCAAATAAGTTAAGTAGAATGACTCAAAGAATTTTCAAAAAGACTGAATAAATATAATTATCAATAATTTTTGAAGAGACTGAATATGTTATATATGATTTCGGAGGAGACATATGGTTTCTTAAGCTCACTTATCTGAACAAATGGAGGATCAATGTCATAGTGACAAACATTATAACATATACATTTTTACCCGATATCATACCAAATTTCTCAGTGTCATATGTTGGAAAATTAGTATAGTTTTAGTGAAATTATGATAAATAAAATAAAAACATAAAATGAATTTACATGTCATACAAACTTAATAACGAAAGTAGATTAAGACTAATGCTTTACACTAAGTCCTTAAGACATATTCGTCCCCACTACAGTACTTATAGTGTCGACGAACGTCTATATCTTAAAATACAATGATGTTAATCCTCCAGAAGAATCACTGCAACGATGGACCTAACAAACCAAACAATGTTTTGTACTCTCTTCACATGGATTCCAACACTATGTATGTGATGAGCTCAATATAAATTCTTTTTAAAAACCAAAAGAGTTACACAATATATATATATAAAAGAACTCATAACTATTTAGAATAATCACGAAATGAAAAAACACATCTACTCATACCGAATGGATGCTACTAAATGAAAGACACTCCTACAATGATAACACTTCTATTACCATCTTCAATCAATTTTTCTTTCACTTTAAAATAATTTTAAATCATTTTTCCAACATTGTATACCCAATTAAATTTAACAAACTCAAATTCTTCTTTACAACAATATTCCATATCAATTTATGCTTTTCCCTCGCCTAGCATTTGTATTAACAATAATCTAATCACCCTCAGTAATTGTCCATTTGTATTAACAATAATCTAATCACCCTTAATAATCGTCACAGCTATTAGTCTCCACAGTATGTAACCAACCCAACTTAGTTTATTTTCTCCCAACTTATCTATAATTAGTGCTATTACTCACCATGTCACAAATATTTTCATTACCAATCCTCTCTTTTATATTCTTACTATACATTATCTTAACATTCTCACTTCAATTACACATCCCAACTAATTTATTAAGAGTTTATCAATAAGTAAAGAAGATACTAAACTCAAAATGTAAAAAATATATATATATAGTTTTCCAAAACTATTATAGACATTTAATTGATCTTTAGGGTCATATCTTTCTCTCTGTAAACTTCTATCTACTCCTTACAAAATGTGTAGATAGACAATTAACTACATTTGTATTTATAAATAAATGAAAGAGACAATAAATGACATTACTATTTCACCAAACAAAAGAGTAGCACACATACCCTTATTGACAATTGTGGCCAAACATTGATTCCATAACATTATTTTATTAATGTCTTTTTTTCAGTTCTCCAGTCCTCTCTCTCAGATAGTATTGTTGGCCTTTTAGTTTTTTTATAAATGTTATTTATAATTTTATTCATATCCATCTATTACATAGTACATCAAAAAACTACTCTACTTGAGCCAACCTACATTGATTTTACATTTTTACCCAAATACTATCACAAGTAAAACAATATACAAAAGGCAAATACTGAAACCTGCCATATCAAGACAAATCAAGTAGCAGTTGCTTGGGGAAAAGAGAATTTAAGAATGTTAAAGTACCAATTATCCCAAAAGCTTAAGCTATAAGGAAATGGACCCAACAACGCATATTACACACTCCCTGTCACGTGCGATCCTATCTTGCGTGGGAAGAGACAAACAAACTGAATTGAAAAAGTGCACCAACACACAGAATACACAATAATAAATATAAAAGAAAAACACATATTACGAAACTTAAACTCAAAACTTTCTAGAACCAAAGCTATAATACCTTGTTAAGTTATCAATTATTTTAAAAACTTAAACTGTTATGAAATAGGCCTAAAATGTATATCAAGCTAATCAATAAACACCAAACGACAAAAAAAAAAAATTACCCATGTCTTCAAGCCTTATATTTCACAATCAATTTGCAATATTCCTAATATAGAACCACTGTGAAAAGTAGTGGGTAAATAATTCCTAGATGGATTAAGGTAGAAACTTTTACTCACCATTTTCATCTCACTCATCTTCCCTGTCAACTCTTCTCATCAACCACCATTCACTTCTATTTAAGTTGTTAGGTCAATGTTTTAATTGTTTCCTTCCATGACCACCAAAAAAGAAGTATAAAATTCACAGTAACTCAATAGCCACACATATTCACAACTCAATAACCACACAGAATTCACGCAGAGCATACCAAAAGAAAATAATCCTCACTTACCAAAAAATATTAAGATGCCACTTGACAAGCAATGATCTCCACTAATCTCTGTAGTTTTCCAAGTTTTACTCTTTCCTATTTAACATAAATTCCTGAAGTGTTCTACAGCAATCTTTTAGATTTTCCAAAAACGTACTGTTTAAGACAATGAGCAACTCATATACTGGAGTTACATGACTGATCGGTTTCATAGTCCAAGTTGCAATATACACACTTTCAAGCATACAACAACTGAAGAGACCCCCAGAGTTAATCATAGTGTAATAGTTAGGAGGAAGGCACCTCGAATTGCCTCGCAAAATCTTTTAAACGAAACCAAAACATAGATGCACAGTATGCTAAAAAGTGAAAACACATATGACAACATTTTCAGACAAACTTAGACATGCCCAACATGTCCAATGTGTTCAGAATTTGAAGTAATATTCCTAGTTGTTCTAGGCTGATACTTCTCAGACACACTTGAGCAGAAATCCAAATACTATCAACATCAAACTACAGATTTTGTTGAAGTCAATTACAATAAAACTGCAACAAAAGAGCATAATACTAGTTTTGCAGCGAAGATATGGTGGGGGCACGGATGCTAATAGAGGAAGGGGGAGAGCTATTACATTACAGGTCGGTATGGCTTATAGAGATAATAGTTAGAATTTTGGTCAAAGGAGAACTGACTCGGGGGAGATCCAACTTGAGCACTTGAACACGCACAGTTCTCTTAGAGATTAATTAGCAAGGTATGTTAGCATATTAATAGACCATGCTGGGAAGCCAAAAGTAACGATCACGGACAGGTTTCCTTAACAAGTTCCAAAATTTGTTCAAGCATGTGTTGTTTATTTTCCGAGCTAATAACAAATGAGTTTGAACTAAACCAAGCCTAAGTAACTAGGTCTTTATGTAATTCAAAAGGACTAGTAAGCTCATTAAGTTAAGCTTGGGCATGGGTAAGAAAATTCACCAACTTCATAATGCATTCATTATTGGCTTGTTTATGTAATGAGACAGTCCTGACCAATAAGTTTTCAGTGAGCTGAATATCGGTTGAGCTCAAGCAGCTTGTTTTATGCACTACATACACCTTTTTTAAGGTAAGATAATGTACTAAAAGGCATCGAAGGAGAAACAACTCATGCACAAAGGATAAACTAGAAAACACAAAACAAAACAAAACAAAAGGCAATATATTCTCAAAAAGGCCAGTAAGATAGCACCTGTGCATGTGATCCACAAAATCAATAATTGGATCCAAAGTAAGCAATACTGATCTGTATCTGGCATATAAAAGAAAAAGAACTCAATCTAGTGTATGGCCTACTCAACCCTTCGAAAGATCCTCCTGTTGCTCTCCCCCCATAACAACCACACAGTCCAACCCACCCCCCCACCACCGCACCCCAAAACCAAAAGACGCTCCTACCACATTCTTCTGACAACCCAGTATATGCCCAAGCAATGTAGAACCAAACTCCAACAACTTCATGCCACCTTGCCTGGATAAGAAGATGATCCATATGCACCTTAAGAGCTTTCTAAAGCTTAAATATAGAGGTTCAAATATGGAAAAAGTAATTACTGCTCAACGAGTAACCTACGCAAGTAAAAATGCTATTAATAAATGCATGCTAATACGAAATCCATTTCCCCTCGACACTAGAGTGCACAAGGGGACCCAAGGGTAAATGAAAAAATAAATAAAAAGAGAAACACAAGGAAATGTTATCAACAACACTGTGACTTCCCAACCAATATACAACTAAAAGTTCTGCAATATAGTTTTCAGCCCACACCCTTAAACATTATACCATTAGCAAAATTCTTCACCCCACCACAAGATGCTGTAGCACCTAAGAAGCTAATGCACGGAAGAATGCAATCAAATACTTCTCCAATGGCAACTCAGAAACTGCAATGCAGATTGACTGTACTACTTCCACAATCCATTCTTATAATCTTAATAAGAATTATTTCAGATTTATGAAATGAAACAAGTTCCATTGCATTAAAGGGAATCAAAATAAGTCAAAAGAAAAGTTGTTAATACTGAAGAACTTGTTGTAGCTCAACCTTTTAAGCTATTAGGTTTAGATGCTTGAAAAAAGGCAGTCACACATAAGCCCATATTCAGATATGAAAATACACCTAAAATCACCAGAAATTCTCATAGAACATATTAAAACATCTCATAAGATTCCCAATCCATAATACTTATCAAAAAAAAAAAAAAAAGGATTCCAAGCCCATAACATCTGCCAACACAAATCACTTGACCAAAAAATTAGATTCTGGCAACCAAATCATTCAATACTCATTCATGAAAGGAATTTATTCATATTTCGATCCAAATTCAAGCATGAACCTCCCTTATCATGGAGGCAAAACAATAGGAAGATAAGAAACAATGATTATTTGCGCTACAACAACAAAAATGAATCTTAAAAGCCTCAATCTATTGTAATTATCCCTCTCCTCGATGCAAAACAAGCGTTTGTTTCACTCTACTCAATGGAGTTCAATGCAGTAGTATAGTTGTCAAGTTAAATATATAATACAATTGAGTTAATTTCATTTTTATCTCTGAAACTATCTTGAATTTTCTTATTTGGTCCCTCAACTATCTAATTTACTCCTACTTAGCCAAATTGAAAACTATCATTTACCTAATTGACAGAAAATAACCCAGTAGCCATTCCCACTCAATTTTTGTGGACAAAACTGTCATTTTGCTGCTTGTGATGGGAAACTTGTGCCAACAAAAGAGAGTAAAACAAAGAAAGGGAAAAAAAATATGCCTTCACTCATCTTTTAATTACTGACCATTACACTTTCTGTTAACACAAATGAATTTTCGTCTTCCTATGCACTGATTGCGAATGTTGTTCTTCAAATTTTTTTTGCCTCATGAAACCCTACTATTCAATGCACTAAAATGAGTCCCAATTAGTTCTAATTCCATCATATGTAAATCCAGCCATCACGAATTGTGCATGTGCGAACTAACTACAATAAATCCAACAAAATGACTATTTTGTACACAAAAATGGGTGAGAATGGCTGCAGGGCTGTTTTTCGTCAATCAAGTAAACGGCAGTTTTTGATTTGACTGAGTAGAAATAATTAGATAGTTGAGAGACGAAGTAGATAGAATTGATAGTTAAGGTACTAAATAAAAGAATTCATGATAATTTAGAGAGTAAAAATGAAATAAACCCAATTAATTCTATAAAAAAAAAAGAAGAGAAAAATGAATCATACCCATTAATCTATTCACTCTTTGCTTTCTCCTCCCCGTTCCCTCCGGCCTCAATCATCTTCTTATTCTTCTCAATCGCCATAGCCACCTCCCGGGGCATGTACTTCTCGTCGTGCTTTGCCAACACCTCCGTCGCATCAAAATAGCATTCCCCGCTCCTCGCTTTACCGGAAACGCTATTCTCCGATGCCTCCTTGATCTCTTCCGGGATCGGCTTCACAAACCCTTCTACCACCACCGAGTGACCCTCCCGGAACAAATCCGGCAACGAACCCTGGTACCGGACTAAGATGTCGGTGATCAAATCCGTGACGACGAACTCCATTTCCTGTGAATTCGCCGGATATCCGACGCTTCCTTCGAGGACCAGACCGCCGAGCCGGAACTTGCTCTTCGAAGGATTCGAATTATACTTGGCGAGAACGTCGGTGGGGGTGACGTAGAAGACCAATTGATCCTGAAAGTTGTTGAGAACGATGACGATGAACCCCGCTATGCAGCTGAAGGTTAGGGCGTAGGTCCAGAGCCGGCGGTTCTGCATCTGCCGGGCTCGCGCGCCGATGTCGACCCGGTTCGACCGGACTGGTTGTCTCCGGGAGGTCGAGAAGAACCGGAGGCCCAAACGGAGGTCGGAGGTGGAGATCGACGGTTGAGATTGGAGGATGGCGGAGATCGAATTTTGAGATTCGGCGACGGTGAAGATTGCGGGTTGGTGGTAATGGTTGAGACATGGTTCGAGAAGGGCGGTGTTGCGGAGAAGGCGAGAAGCGAGTCGAGAGCTGAGCTTGTAGGCCATTGGATTTTCTGGGAAAATGGGGAAATCTGAGAAAATAGGGTTTTAAAGGGTTTACAGAACAATCCGGAGAAGAAAACACGAGGGACAAGACCACATGGTAAAAGAGGAGCGTCTCGATTCAGGCAAACTATTACGTTGTCTCGAGCGAAGCGTCTTATTGTCAAATAAAAATAGGCTAAATTTCACTTGATATTTCCAACAAAAATAAAATTTTTTTATAATTTTAAAATTTACACTAGCATTCTCTCATATTTAATTTTAACATCAAAGAGATTCCAATCGTTAAAATTTTTATTTAATTTAACAAAAATCACAAAATTACCCTCAAAACCTCCATATCCGCCCAAAACCACCACCCCCAAATCGTCCCCCAAAACCAAAACCAAAACCCTCGACTCTCCACCCCCGGCGTCCGCAACCCCCCGACCCTCCCCTCCCCGTCGGCCCCCCTTCATCCCCACCTCCCGGTCGCATCCCCCCACCGTCCCCACCCACCGTCGCCCCCC
>JAULJZ010210020.1:0-18739 GCA_032270985.1 Heliamphora pulchella | reverse complement strand
CCTAGCGGCCGCCGAGACCAAATCCGTCTAACATGGTGGTCTCCAACACAAAACCCTTCCAACATGGTGGTCGCCATGTGTCGCTTCACCATCTTGACGGTCGCTATAAACGAAGTTGGCGACCGCCATATCCGAACGCGCATACAATCTCCCAGGTCGCGCGGATTAGGCCTATTATCTCATATCTCACTCTCTCTCTAACCCTTGCTCTCTCAAAGTTCTCTCAAACTCCTTTGTGCCTTCCTTTGCCTTATAGCCTTTTCCTTTGCTCTTTCTGACATGGCGGGACATGGGCATCTTGAGGATATCGCAGGAGCCACCCGATGTTCCTCCGCGAGTGAGAGCTCCGTCATGGGGACTCTCAGGGGCACAACTTCCAGCCTTCCCACCGGCGGGGTCACCACCACGCAGCCCTCTACTGCGATGGACGCCCTTGTGTTTGAGGCAGAGTGCGCCTCCTGCTGTGTTGTTAAGGAGGAGGCACAGGCAGCTGCAGACGCTGCTGCTGAGGTCGAGATGGCTGATTTCCTCGATCCCGATGTTAGGGAGGGCTATCCAGCGCTCTTCGATCTACACACGTATGCCCCGGTCCCCCACCGCTTGGTTTTGGGTGGGATGCGGTGTTACGAGCCACCCATGCATGGACTCCATTGCTGCTGATGTTCTTCTTCGAGAGCCTGACCAGCACATGTCTCGCCAGCGCCCATAAGTAAGTTCCCCATCCTTACTTGTTCAATACCAGATCATGTTTTTATGATATATCTCAAACATAAGCGCATGCCTAGGATTTTCCATATGATATGATGTGATGATGATGTTGATGATGATTGTTGTGTAAATGTTTGAGATTTACACTAAAAATCTTAGCTTAGGTACCTGTATGATGGAGTTTTAAAACAGTAGGGACACTAGGGCTAGGGTTAGATGCAAATAAAAAAAAGGCGATTATTTTAGCAAAAATCACAAAGATAAATGACTTTATTTTTTTTCTATTTTTAGGAAAAACATAAAAAAACTAAGGGATTGATTTTTTTGTTTTTGTTTTTGGAACTAAACATAAAAATCTAAGGGGGAATTTTTATTTTTGTTTTTGAGGCATGATAACTAAGAGGAGAATTTTTTCAGAAATCCTAAAAATTAAAGGAAATTTTGTCGAAAATCCTAAAATTTAGGAATTTTTTTTTAAAGAATCACAAATCCTAGAAAATAAAGGGGCATTTTCAAAAATTCTAGAAAATTGAGAAAAAAAAATTTCAAAATTCCTAGAAAATTAAGGAAAATTTTTCGAAAATCCTAGAAAATTAAGGGAAATTTTTTGAAAATCTTAAAAAAAATTTAGAAAATTAGAAAAAAAAATTTCAAATATTTTAGAGAATTAGAAAATTGAGAAAATTTTTCAAAAATTCCTAGAAAATTAAGAATTTTTTTTCAAAAATTAGGAAATTTTTTCAAAATTCTTGGCAAAATTTTTAAAAATTGTAGAAAATTAGAAAATTTTTTAAAAAATCAGGGTAAATTTTCAAAAATTCCTAGAAAATTAAAAAAAAATTTCAAAAATTTTAAAAAATTAAAGTAAAAGAGGTAAAACACAAATATCAAAGGAAAGAGATTTTTTATTTTTTTAATTTTTTAGGAAGAATGATTAACACAAAATGATAAAGATTTGCCTAGCGCACCAGAGCTTAGGGTTCTTAGTTTTCTACTAGGACGTGAAAAAACCAAAGGATCGTCACTCACATACGAACCTAGGGTTAGAAGGATTTGCTTGGCGCACCAGGGCTTAGGGTTCCTAGTCTTCTATTAGAACGTGCAGGATTTTGCCTGGCACACCAGGGCTTGAGGTTTCTAGTCTTTTACTAGAACGTACAAGAACCAAAGGATCGTCACTCACACACGAACCTAGGTTTGCCTAGCGCACCAGGACTTACGATACCTAATCTTTAGGGTTTGAGAGATTTGCCTGGCTCACCAGGGCTTAGGGTGTCTAGTCTTCTAGGGCTTGAAAAATTTACCTGGCTCACCAAGGCTTGGGGTGCCTAGTCTTCTAGGGCTTGAAAGATTTTCCTAGTGCACCAGCACTTAGGGTGCTTTGTTTTCTAGGGCTTGAGAGATTTGTCTAGCGCACCAGGGCTTAGGGTGCCTAGTCTTCTACTAGGACGTGCAAGGTTTTTCTAGCGCACCAGGGCTTAGGGTGCCTAATCTCCAGGGCTTTAAAGAACCAAAGGGTCGTCACACATATACGAACCTAAGATTTTTATTGCTTTCAGTTATTCTCTGCATATCACCTCTTATATATCCTTTGCTTGTTTTCTTTTTTTTAGGCTGGTCACTACATCAGAGGCTTCAGTGGTTCTACCTCTAGAGAGGTGTTGGAATGGTATGATGCCTTCCCTGCTCCCAGCTGAGCTATTATCGATGCCTCCGACTTTGCTCGGTTCATACCCCTGTTGGGTAGAACGAGCAATGACCGGGTCTGGCTGACGGCCCTGGCTGAGCGGTGGTGGGATACCACCAACACTTTTCACTTCACCACTTTCGAGGCTACCCTGACGCCTCTCGATTTCTCCATGATTACTGGCATCCGAGTTGGAGGAGCTCCCATTCCATTTAATCCATCCTTTGCTCGCTCCATTGACGCACTGATGCACTTTCTCGGAGCTGTTCCCACACAGATTAATAGAGATCGCGTCAGATATATATTGTTCTTCGAGTGCTTCCACCACTTCCACTGCTTCAAGCCCCGCCACTACGAGTAGGTTGCCCGGGGTTTTTTGATGTATATGTTCGGTACCTCCTTGTTCTCAAACAAGGAGAATACCGTCCATCTGCACTACCTGGGTGCCCTCGCGCATCTTGATCGGGTTGCTTCTTTCGACTGGGAAGGAGTTGCTCTTGCCACACTCTATGGCTTCATGCGGACTTTGACTCGGTTCCCCCAGGAGCTCAGCATAGGGGGATACTGGAGGTCTGGGAGGTATGATTTAGTTTCTGCACTTTTCCATTCATTTTATTATCTGTCACCCGTTACTTTGCTTACTAACATCTTTGTTTTATAGCTGTGGACCTATGAGTTCCTCGGGCTTCACGTCCCGATGAACTCCCCAGCAGACCCTCTAGTCATTCCCCGAGCGGCCCGGTGGTCTAGAGGCCTAAAGGGGAAGAAGGCCGGGGGGAAGGACATTGATCGCTTTAGAGTATCATTGGACCGGCTAACCCTCGGCCAGGTATCACTTATTACTTACTGCTCTCTGTATCATACTATTCACTGCATTGTCCACTGCACTATACTATTGATTATTTTCTGCTCTGCACACTGATCACTGTACACTGGCTATCATACTGCACTGCATTCACTGCTCACTGCTCACTTCATTGCACTGTACTTTGAATTGTTGCATGTCCACTAGGATGTCTGGCGGGGAGTGGAGGATCAGGTCGGCGCAGGTCCAATGCGGAGCCGAGACCTCACCTCGAGGAGGATCCTGCTGGAGGGTCCATTCGATCGAGAGTACTATCTCAGGAAGCGAGTGGTCCACTAGTCGCTCGGTCTTAATCACTTCAGGATACCGGTGGTCCCTCTAGTACGCATGCGCCGAACCAATCTCTTGTGCTACGTTGACCTGCTCTTGGAGATGGCGGGGACCCACGCCTCGGAGCTGCTGGTGCCAGAGGGGGACTACATAGCTTGGGCCCAAGCACACTTACTAGTACCCTTAGGACCTGGCCCGGCTGCCCGGGTGGCAAGAGGAGAGGACGGGCACCGAAAGATGCTGACGTTGGTGCTGCTAGAGCTGCTGCTACTGATGATGCTACTGGAGGGATGAGGAGCCCAGAGATTCCATGGGATGTGTAGACAGTGGCATATGGCTTCCCTTTTCCTCTATCGGTTCCTGTTCCACCAGCACCAGAGTTCAGGGCTGACATTGGCCAGGTTTGCCCTTCACCTTTCCTTTAGTTACTTACCCTTTTTACCTGTCTAGTTTTCTTGAACTGTTCTCTTTTATTCATTGCAAATTAACCAAGCTTAGATAGATCGCACGATGTTGACGGTTACCGGCCTGAGGGCACTAGTCTGACAGATGGATGCCACTATGCGAGCAACTGGAATTACTTTTACACCAATGGTCATTGTGAGTATCTTACATTTTCTTTCAGCTTTTCTACACTTTCTTTCATTATTCTATTCTGAGTCTTATTCTCCTTTTAGCAGCCTCCAGTACCACCTGCTGTTATTATATAGCCGCAGGCTCCTGTTCTTTCTCCATCTCTGGTCCCAGCTCCCGCTCGAGGTTGTGGATCCCGTGTTGCTTTCTCTAGAGCTCGCTCTAGAGGATCCATTTCTTCTGCCAAGAGTCGCTCCAGAACCATATCTTTCTCCTCTGGCAGTGATGGTGATGACAGCGACAACGTCGAGAGGCTCTTTAAGGACATCAGCTTGGACGAGACCGGTCCTTCCTCCTGTCAGGTTTGCTCGAGGCATATTTGAGAGAGAGAGAGAGGGAGCTTCCCCCTAGTTACATTTATTATTCACTCTTACTTTGATATATTTGGTCTTTATGGGCTTGTGTGCCCCAATTTGATACATTTATGGGCCTGTGCGCCCCTGTTTACTGGTTATTACGCCTGGGTGCCCCAGTTCACATTTATGCTATATTCTCCTATTTTCTGATGCATTTTGGGCCTTCGTGCCATTTATTACTTTGCATGTATATTTTTTGTATGATTCTCCTTTATTTGTTGCTCAAACTGTCTTGGATGCATGATACGAATGTCAGAATTTTACACAAGTTTCAGAAATCACAAACTGATACATGCCCGCCATCTTTTAACATGGCAGTCGCCATAATTCAACATGGCGGTCGCCACATCTAACCTGGTGGTCGCCTGGTCAAAGGGATGATATCACTGTACGGTGTCTTTTCAAGTTTGCAGTCACCCACTTCAAGGTGGCGGTCGCCATAATGACTGTACCTTTTGCTACTTTTTCGATTTCCATCCTTTTCATACTTTATAAATACAGCCCTAGAGGCCCCATTTTTTGTTATTCTCACTTAGATGGCTAATCCCCTTTTTTCATGGATTGAGGCATTCTCCTATATTAAACGCTTAAACTTTTCCCCTTTCGGTATCAACTCCTTATTTTCTCTAATGGCCATAAAGATTGACGGACCATTATTGAAAGCTGCTACTCAACTATAAGATCCGTAGTCCCACGTCTTTCGATTTGATTTCGAAGAGCTATGCCCCACTGTGGAGGAATTTGCTGCTATCTTGAACCTGACTCCACGAAGCTCCGTTGTTATTCCCACTTTCTTCCTTTCAACTCGATAGTGGGTGATGCAACTCTATGGCTTGTCTAGGACGGAAGCTTCTCTTCTGACATCGGGTGACTGCCTTGACATTCCATGGATCATAGATAGGTTCCATCCTACTGGCAACCTTAGTGACCTCGACTTTCAGCTATGACATCGTTATGCCATTTGTTTTTGTCTTCTTGCCTAGTATCTTCTCATTCCTTTTGACGGGCGAGTTAGTTGCACACTGGTTGACATTGCGGGTCAGATGTGGATGGGGAAGGATTTTATACCACTTGTCTTAGCTGAGACACTGTTAGGCCTAGATGTTGTTCATCGTGGTGAGACCACTAATTTTGCTGATAGTCCCTTGCTTCTTCAGGTAAGCTCAAACCATTCTCTTCATCAGACTTTTGTCATACTATAAGGTTTTTCTCTTACTAATCTAACTTTTGCTACAGATCTGGCTGATGGAGAAAGTGAATCTTGTGTAGAAACCACCTACTGATAGACATAGTGCTGCAGCTTTTCTATACCACCCCTACTATCAGATATGCACCACCGAGGCAGCCTGGCGACAGTACCTCTCATCTCTGATTGACCAAGATATCACTTGGCAGTGCCCCTGGTGGCGGATCCCTGCCATTACTCTAACTACCATGGATCACCCTGGTGTTTTGCTGATTGGGCTATGTCAAACTACTTTCTATTATCCTCATCGGATCATGCGACAGTTCGGTCATAGTCAAGTTATCTTTCACAGTATCCAAGGCTATTTATTTTCATCTTCACTGCGGGTCCCGTTCCTAGCAGTATATCACGATGCCTGGTTGTATCGTTCAAGGATGGAGGTGTAAGAGCTGTAGTGTCTCGAGCTTTCTGCCGAGTACAGGACATGGCTGATGCAAGATAGGGAGAAAAAAGACAAAGAAGAAGGAAAACAAGCAACAAAAAATAGGAAGATTTGAGACCTCCTGCTTTGTTTTAAAGATTTCACAACTTTCATTTTTATTTTGTTTGTAGAGTTTGGGACTTGCACGCTCTCTCTTTCATTTTTAAAACTTTGTAACCCGAAGCTAAAGTAATGAAAAGAAGGTTAAAAATTATCCAAAGTTTTTCAGTTCAATTAAATGATTTTATTATCAAAATCTAAAGATAAATTTGCATTGATTATTACTCGAATTCAAAGATGATTAAAAACAAAGAATGTGGCCGGACTACTTAAAAAAGCTGCCTACGTATCCCAAGAAAATAGAATCAGGCCATAACGTAATTCGGTCTCAATTTACTCTCGGGTATTGACACTCTCATTTTGTGATGCCCTAACTTTTGCGAAGGTCGCCCTTTTGGGTTTTCGGCCTTGCGGGCTGCTCTAACATTTGCCTGAGTCACCTTTTTGGTTTTTAACTCAGCGAGCTTTTATTTCTTCTTTATTTTTACATCAAGGATAGTACTTTTTGAGTTGGTCGAGATTTACTAGAGTGGAGAACACATTGCCATCCAAATCCATAATGGTGACTGCACCACCGGTCAAGATGGTTTTGATTAGAAACGGTCCAGACCAGTTTGGCTTGAACTTACCCCTAGGGTTGAAGATGGGAGCTCTGATTTCCTTAAGAACCAGATCTCATTCTCTGAGATTCCAGGTCTTGACCTTCTTATTGAATGCTCGAGCTATCCTTCTTTGGTATCCTTGTAAATGAAACAGAGCCTGCAGCCTTCTTTGATCAAACAAGAGCAACTCTTTCATTCGGTTCCTCTGCCATTCCACTTCTGAAATACTCGCCTCGGCCACTACTCTTAGTGAAGGGATTTCCACCTCAATGGGAAGCACGACTTCCATCCCCTACACTAAAGAGTATGGCGTAATTCCTATTGAAGTTCTGATCGACGTCCTGTATCCCCAAAGTGAAAATGGTAGATGTTTTAGCCAATCCTTGTGCGAGCTGATCATCTTTTGCAGGATCTTCTTGACGTTCTTGTTTGCTACCTCAACTGCTCCGTTGGTCTGCGGCCGATATGGTGATGACTTGTGGGCCACTATCCGGTATTCTTCGAAAAGATCCAGGACCTCTCCTTGGAAATGCGAGCCATTATCCGAGATAACCTCATGTGGGACCCCGTACCGGCAAATGATGTTTTGCTTGATGAACTTAACGACATGTGAAGCTTTCACTACTGAGTAGGAGGCTGCTTCCACTCACTTGGTAAAGTAGTCAATGGCCACTAAAATGAACTCGTGTCCATTTGACGCCTTCGGTGTTACCCTGCCGATTACATCAATGTCCAATACTGAGAATGACCATGGTGACGTCAAGTTATACAGTTGAGATGGGAAACGTGCATAAGTTTTGCATGAATCTAACACTTATGGCACCTTCGTACGAACTGTATGCAGTTTGTCTCCATCGTCATCAAAAAGTATCTTTGTGTAGGATCTTTTTTGCCAACATGTTTCCACTAATGTGAGACCCACAGACTGCTGTATGTATCTCTTTCATTAGTTCCTGGACTTCTTCAGTGTTAACACACAACCTTTTAACCCCATAATGCCCTTGTTTGTATAGTTTTCCCCTGTAAATGACAAACTGTGCGGATAATCATTGTATTGCCCTTTTATCCTTCTTGTTGGAAAACTTAGGATATTCTCCTTTTTCCACGAAGTTCTGAATGTCAAAATACCATGAAAGTTCATCGATGCTCTTCTCAATCACGGCCGTCATCTCGTATGCCGACTTTCTCTTCTGTTCGATTATTAATGGCCTCATTCAAACTCCAAGTAGTATGTCAATCATTGATGCTAGAGTGGCTGGTGCATCGGCAAACTTGTTCTGCAGTCTTGGCAAATGGGTAAAGATTACTGATTCAAAACATGGTATCAGCTTCTCCAGCTCTTGATGATAGAGAATCAATGTCACGTCCCTGGCCTTTCATTCTCCTTTTGCTTGTGAAACCACCGGTGCCAAGTCTCTAATAACTTTCAGCTTCCTTGCCCCTAATTCTAAGGCTGCCTCCAATCTAGTTAAACATGCTTCATACTCAGCCTGATTGTTAGTAACTTCAAAATTGAGCTTCAAAGACAAAGAGACGTGTGATTCGTCAAGAGTGACAAGAAGGACTCCTATTCCATAGCCATATTGATTAGATGTGCCATCAAAATATAGAGTCCACTTGTCATCCTCGACTTTCATCAGCTGTTCGTCAGGAAATTGGAACTCTGTGTCCTCACCCCCCTCAACTGGTTGGTCAACTAGGAATTCTGCCACTGCTCTCTCCTTAACTGATTTTTGGGTGACATATTTGAGATCAAACTCTGATAATAACAGCAACCATCGAGCCAGCCTTCCTGTTAGTGCTGACTTTTCAAATAGGTACTTCAACAGGTCCATTCGGGAGATGATATTCACCGTGAAAGATAGCATGTAATGCCTCAGTTTTCGGGAGGCCCAAACCGAAGTCCAGCATGTCTTTTCCAGTGGTGTGTATCGTATTTCTGGCCCCGTCATCTTCTTACCTAAGTAGTAGATCGCCTTTTCAATTTTAGTTTCTCCCTCTTGTCCCAGAATGCATCCCATAGCTGAATCAGTCACTGATAAATAGAGGATCAAAGGCTTATCAGGTTTGGGAGGAGCTAGAACAGGTGGATTTTGTAGGTACCATCGTACAGCTTCAAAGGCGTCTTAGAATTTTTGATCCCATTCGAACTCAACTTCTTTCTTCAGCAGACAGAAAAGCGGCTCACAAGTAGTTGTCAATTTTGCGATGAATCGACTGATGAACTGTATCTTACCCAAAAAGACCCTGACTTCTGGCTCGGTTCTCGGGAGAGGCATTTCCAAGATTGCTTTAATCTTTGAGGGGTCAACTTCGATGCCCCGTTGAGTGATAATAAATCTAAGCATTTTTCGGTGGTAACTCCAAAGGCACACTTCTGTGGGTCGAACAACATCTTGTATTTTTAAATCCTTTCAAAAAAACTTTTGCAGTGCTACGATGTGGCCGTCCCACTCCTTGGACTTGACTATCATGTCATCCACATACACTTCAACCTCCTTATGTATCATGTCATGCAATAACGTAGTGGTAGCCCTCTGATAGGTTACCCTTGCATTCTTCAAGCCAAATGGCATCACACGATAACAATAACTGCCCTAAGGTGTAGTGAACGTCGTCTTTTCTCTATCCTCGGGATCCATCAGAATCTGATTGTACCCGGAGAAGCCATCTATGAATGATAACAAGGCATGCCCTATCGTACTGTCTACTAAAACACCAATGTGTGGCAATGGAAAGTCATCCTTTGGGCTAACCTTGTTGAGATCTCGAAAATCTACGCACACTCAGATACGACTGTCCTTCTTTAGCACCGGCACGATATTAGCTACCCACTTTGGATACTCGGTTACCATCAGGAATCCAACGTTGATTTGTTTGGCAACTTTTTCTTTGATTTTTAGAGCCCATTCTAGCCGAATCCATATCAATTTTTATTTGACCGGTTTAGCATCAGGGTACAAGGGGATATGGGGGCGAACAATGTCAGGATCAATTCCGGCCATATTCTCGTAAGACCATGCAAATACATCCTTGAATTCTTTTAATAAAGTTCTTAATTATTCACGTTCAACTAAGGATAAAGAAGAACCAATTTGTACATTTTTTGGTTTAGTTTTACTACCCAGATTTATTCACAAAGTTTCTTCAATTATTGGTTGGGCGCGCATTTCTTCTTCTCTTTTTATTAAATGTTTTATTTCTTCGGGGATATTCCCATCGAATTTAAAATCATTAGAAAGCGTGTAAAATAAATTAAACAAAATAGAGTAACCAGAAATCTCATTCATTTCATTGAAGAAAGAGGAAATTACAAGCTCAAAGGTAAAAGTAGGAGGAGGTGCACAGACAGACGTGCCCTCAACCACAGACTTAGACTCAGACTCAGAACAGACAACTTGCACATTATTGGACTCTAAGGTCTAGTTCTTCACTTCCTTTATGGCTGTATTGACAATGAGTTTGGTGCAATCGGTTGGTGCGTTGAAACCCATCATGAAGCAATCTTGGTCAGTTACGTGCAGCTGAGCCATCTTTTCATTGAACAACACTCCCATGTCAACACCATCAAGCTCAACTACCCAATTTTTCTATTGGATATTCTTTCCTTCCTCTTCCCCTTCCACTACTTCATCTTCTTCCATATTAGATAATTGGTGGCCAAAGTAGATTTTCAGCCCTAACAACTTCTGGTTCGTCTCTTCATCAATCCATGGCTCTGAGAAGCCACAGTATGAAAAATCTTCTCCTTCTTTGACAAAGTAGCCGTTGAGCATTTCTGAGTGTTTGGCCTTTCGTCCTCTTTTAGGCCCTTCCAAATCTCCTTCCATCGGTTTGTACCCAAGACCAAAACGGCGCGAAGCTGGCAATACTTGGATAGGTTTCGAAATACCCTGTTGTTTGCGACTCAACCACATTCCTGGGAAGTAAGACATTTGTATTATCATTACAACTGCTCGCACGTTGATGTAATTTTCCTCTTTCTTCAATAACATCTGCACAGCCTGAGCTTCATCAAATTAGAACCCACTCAAGGACACATCCCCTTCTCCATGCTGAACCTCCAAGAGAGTCGAACCCTCTCATTTCAGGGGTTGAATACTATCTTCTCCGTGGATGGTCAGCACTGCCCCATTCTTTATCAATTTTAGCTTTTGGTGGAGAGTAGATGGCACTACCTGGATGTTTGGGTCATGCAGCCAAGGCCTACCCAGGAATAGAATGAAGGAGGCCGGCACGTCCAGCACATGGAACTCAACTGACGTCTTCAAAGGCACCACTGATGCTGCAAATGATACCAGTCCCAACACATCCCTTTTCATGTTATCGTAGGCCCGGACTCCTTAACTACAGGGCGTGAATTAGTCTAACTTCATCCCTATGCAAATTGTAGTCCTGAGTGGGCAAACGTTCAAGGCTGAACCGTTATGGATGAGTGTTACTAGGACCTATTTTTCTAAACGCTTGACTGTAATGTGCAGAGGCTTATTGTGATTCTTTCCTTCTAATGGCAAATCTTTCTCTGAAAAAGAAATCACTTTCGGCTCTACAGCTGGCAGTATTAATCCAATCAACTGTTCAGGGGTCGCATCTATCGATACAATGGCTTTATTCAGAACTTTCAACACAACTTACCGGTGCCGATGTGATGCCATCAGCAAACCCCATATGCTAATGTTAGCATGTGTCTTCTTCAGCTATTTTAGCATAGTGTTATCCTCTTCTTCCTGTTCCTTCTCTTTTCCTTTTCTGCTATGTTGCCCTTTTTCCAACTGAGCCAGCTTGAAATGTCGCCCACTCCTGGTCAGATGTTTCACGCCATCCTCGGGATCCCACAATCCCGGCATTATACTTTTAGTCTATCTTACCTCATCTACGCACAGAGGGCTTTCAAATGCCCATAGATCATCCAAGTCAATGCCTGCCATTCTTCCTCTTCTCTTCTCGTCATCCTCAATGGCCCAGTGTTGTCGACCTCTTTCCAAATGTCCTCTCTAATAAACTCTACCTGTTGTTCCCGAGTGGTCCAGAAGTCAGTCCATTCAGCCCTATCTGATTTCAGCGCAACCCTCACTAACCAATAGAATTGCATGTCATCAACATATATCTCCTCCTCAAAAAGTTAAGGAAGAGTAATGTCGTTGAGGACATGACCAAATTCATATGGCCGAGCCGGGTAGTCCAATGGCCAATTGTTTTCTTCATTATGCTCTTCTTCTTCTTCTTACTTGACTTGGATTGCCATCTGATACCCTTTTTAGGCATCATCATTCCATTCCTCCATCATATTCCAGCTGTTTCCATCCATAGTGAACAAGTTGCCTAATCCTCGATAATTAAAACATGCAGGCGTGGCAGATACGCTGAACAGATGTACTGGCTCGAATCTTCTAATTGCCCCAGAGACATGCAATTTACCCCAGCTTGCTTAGCATGGTTTGGCAAAGGGTTGGTCGTGACATTTGGCTTTAGAGTGGCAGATGGTGGAGGGATTACTTTGTTGTCGATGAGATCCTAGATCTTATGACGTAGCCTCATACACTTATCAGTCAAATATATGTGACCCTGGTGGTAGGCATAGTATTAAGAAGCATTATACCGCAGTGGTAGGGAATCAGGTACAGGCATGGGATCCAACAGCTTGATAAGTTCTTTCTCGATAAGTCGATTCAGGGCTGTAGATAATGAAATGTTGAGGGGAGTGAAGACTCTCGTCGGCCTTTGTTGCGGCTGCTAGCCGTTATTTGACTGTTAGGTATTGTTTAATTGTTGGGAGGAGGATGAAGGATTCAAAAGGTTAACCTCGTTCGAGTGAGAAACAAGGTTGGCAGAAGCAGATTGATTTTGGTTGTTAGTAGGGAAGGTCCTTCTTGGTTTCTAACTAGGCTCAGCTTTCTCAATATCTCCAGACTGAATGGCATCCTCAATCTGCACCCCACCGTCGAATAGCTGCTCAAAAGTAGACAGCGGTTGTGTGATAAGGAATGTTTCAGAGGGAACTACAGATTTTTCACCACAATTCTCACTTGTTCTTTCTCAGTTGGTCGATTCGTCATTTTGGCTGCCTTGCCTCTCCATCGGGTCAGAAAGTCAACAAATAATTCCCAATTTTCTTGACTAGTCGTTTCCAGCTCTGGGGTGGTGACGCCTAGCTAGACGTTATAGCTGTATTAACTGATGAATACAGTGGCTATATCTTTCCAAGTTCTAGTCTTAGCCACCTCTAGGGAGAGAAACCACCTTTGTGCTGCCCCAGAAAGTGATCGGTGGAACAATTGGGCCTTGAGCTGATCGTCAATCTTTATGGGGGAGAGAGTTCTAACATACATCCTCAGATGAATCCGGGGGTTTTCGGTGCCATCAAACTTCTCCATCTCTGGCATTTTTAATTTTTCAGGCAGTTTGGCATCTGGGAATAAACATAAACCGCCTACATCTAGCATGTATTCTTCTACTCCCTTTGCCTTTCTTAGTACCTTCTCCATTCGATCAATCTTTTTTGCCAGTGCGAACTCCCTAGATTGGGTAGTGTTCTCTTCTTCTATCACAATCGGGCGAGGGACCCGAGGTGGCACAACAACTTGCGGCACATCTTGTCCTTGGTTATCATCCCAGAAGTCTTCACCATTCTTATTCATATCATCCAGCTATCCATTTACGCCTAGTAGACGAGCCTGAATTGTCTGAATTTGCGTTAGGCACTGATTTGGAGCTTGGGTTTGCTGCTCCATGGCCCGTTGTATTTCAGTGATAGCCCTCATCAAGGCTGTCAGATTAATTTCATTTTTTGCCATTTTAGATGATTCAGCCGGCTGTTCAGATACCCTTTAGAGTCTGCCTGTCACTAACCTAGCCTAGACACATGTCAATCGTAATCTTCCCAGCTCAATGATCTAGACCCGAAGAAAACCTAGGTCGCAAAAGCAGAATAACCAGTATCAAATACTTCCTGGACAAGAATTCTGACGACAGATAAAAAATATCTCCGATACCCGAAACAGCAAACCATAAGCAGATAATCATTGAAACTGAAACAATGCCCCTGCCAGGCTCTTATTGGCAGCATAACAATAGGATGATCCGGGATGACTGTGACGCCTCGAATTTCAAAAACGTCAATATTTGTGATTTTAATTTATTTTCTTTTAGAAAGAAAAGAAAATCTGACCAATTTTTTTTTTCAAAACACAAATACTAATAATCTTAAAGAAAAATCCATAAACTTCCAAAAGAAACACGGTTACAAGTCTTACATTCTTCCGAAACGGAATAACAATTCTAGCACCAAAATGAAAATCTAAAGATAATTATCAAAGTGCACGAGTCTCGAGGCCCTAACTCCATCTTCCTCCTGCAGTGACTACTCTTCTCCGACTTGTTCATCTTAATCATCATCCAGAATCGCACCGTCGTCTTCTTGTCCTATTGTGTTATCTGGCATTTAAAATGCCATGAGCTACAAAGCCCAGTAGAAACAACCCGTACCCCACTACTCTAACAATTATAGCATCGTACAGCAAGTGCAACTTACATCTTAAATGTTAAGTAAAACAAGCTAGTGATGGTATGAACAATAGATAAACAAGGAATATAGCAACATATGCTAAATGCATGTTATATGATCATGAGAATGAAAGATATAAGACATAATTCTTCAACATAGATTAAAATTTCCCGTTCTCACCAAGAGACCAAGATTATACTACACTTCCGCATGCGAGTACCTAACAGCACGGTACCATTTGCGCTCCCATGCGTTATGTCTTCCACCACCCCTCCCCGTTATCTATACGCTCCCGCCCTACTACTTGTATGTGGCTAAAGATGTTAGACTGGTTCTTCAATCGCATGCAAAAGGTCAAAAAAGGTGTGGAACGACACAAGACGGCTCATGACGCAATGGACCCTCTTTCATCACCATGTTCTTTAACATTTTTTTTTTCACAAACCCAAGAATTGATGAAGAATGCCATGACGTGCTTAATAGATATACAAGACATAGAATAGGATGTTAACACTTGTTACCAAAACCTACACCTATTCAACACTTAGTCGAACTTCACAATGCTTAATTCCATCGAATTTAAACATATAAGATTTAATTGAAACATACAAAATAAGTCTAGTTATGTCAAATAAAATGATTATTTCGGCTCTTTAAAGAAAAAGCTACTGGACATCAATTTTCTTGTCGACATGCATGGTAGGATTTTAGTTGCAGAATGATATAAAAGAAGAATAGAGAACTAAGGGATTACATTCCTACCTTAGAGTTATTGGACGAGAAGACGAAAATGTGAGAATGTGGTTCGATCTCCTCAAGTGTGGCCTCCGACACTTCCTTTTTCTCTCTCTCTCTTCCCCTTTTCTTACTTTATATTACTAAGTATTTGAAAGAATTGTGTAGGTAGATCTTTGAAAGTGATCAAGGGTCATATATATATATAGTAGTGTAGCCTAGTGGTGCAATGTATTTTTCACCATTAAAGCCAGTCATCTTTGGACTAGGTTACTCTAATCAAATTAATGTAACTAAAGTAGGTTAATGTATCTAATGTATCTTAAATACATTAATTAAAGTAGGTTAATGTATCTAATGTATATTAATATATCTTATGTATATTAATGTATCTTTTTATCCACTCGAATTTTTTTTTATATTTAAGTATTATATATATATATATATATATATTAGATGATTATTGTCGAAATAGAAGGATAATTAGTGATTCCTTTAACATAAAATTTATATGGTACGTTATTGTATGTAAATTTTGAGATTTTATGTTTCATAGTTGGGGCATGAATTATGATTAATTATATATATGTAAAAAAAATTCAGGTTATTACAATGATAGCTAAGGAGAAGATCAACCAAATTCTAGAGAGAAGGTTTATATAAATGGAGAAACGGGCAGCATTCCAGTAAGAAAGCAGTTCTAACCCTTAAGCAACCAGTTCAATCTAGGATTCTAAAGGAAAATGGGCAGCACTCCGATGGGAAAGCAAGAATAGCTCACTCGGGTATAACAAAGGTTCGAAGGAAGAGAGTCTAATACAACAACAGGAAAAAAACCAATAACCCTAGAAGAACCCGAAAAAGAGAAAAACTATCCTAGAGGCTTCAAAACAAAACACGGGCATGACCCAGAGAAGAAAACTATGGCATGAAAACTAAATAAGGCGAAGAACAAAATCCGGGTAAGAACCCGAAGAAAAAGCTAACCTTCACAACAAAGGGGTAACAGCAAAACCCGGGCTAAACCCCGAAAAAGGAGTTATCCTAAGCCAAACAAACAAACCTAACAATACACAAACAAAACAAACAATTAAGAAAACACATAATTCTACTAGGGTCACCAGCACCTAATGGAGGGTTCTAAGCTACTATATGCAAAAGGCCAGTTTTAGTCAATCGAACAGGGTACCTTCTGAATAGAGTCAGGTATATACCTCACATGCTAGGAGTGGTGCAGGACATGGTCAAACAGTACGCCCGAACTCTTTTACTGCAGCTATGAAAGCGTACAGTTAGTAAGGCTTGCCCGCCTTACCAATAATCCCCGAAACGGATAAACTATCGGGGCATCGGGTCGACTAGGCTGGGGGAGTTGAAGAACAATGCACATGTATGCAAGAATGCAAATGAGAAATACATATTAAGAACCAATGATGTTTTCAAGTCTAACCCTCATATTTGATTTTATAAACTAGTCTCCAGCGGAGTTGCCAGAAAATACTGTGGCGCTAGAATTTTAGGATTTTTAGAATGGTAAAAAATATGGAAATTCAAAAGATGTTTAGAAAATATTTTAACACCTTGAAAGCCAAATTTTGAAAATTCTTTTTTGTTGAAAATAGAGTCACCACTTGATTTTTGAGAAAAATTAAGAAAAACAAAAATGGCTACTGATCTTTAAAATGTTTAACCAGATAAAAAAGGTTCGGGGGCTAAGGTACGAGTCGAGGAAAATGTTAGGCACCCCGTTCGCCCAACCATAAGGTTGGTCTCTACTAATCATCATTGGTTTTTTTATAAGATTTCTCAAATGTATGCAAATAAAGAAAGTGGAGGTAACGAGAGAACATTCAAAATCAAATATGAAAAATACATAACATATGTATATAGAACGCCAAAACAAAGCAAATAGAAAAATAAAATCATAAATCCTACGGCATGCAATTCTAACTAAATGATACATGGAGCACTCCACATGTGATTTTACTAAAATAAACTAAGCTGTTATGATTTAAATAAAAGAACAACAATATACTAGAAATTGCTAAAATTACCTAAATATGAATTGCTAACAAAATAAGTTAAACTATTCTAAGCACAACACTAAACTAACATATAAAACATGCATATCATCAAACTATCTAAAAGCATAACTAAATTAAAAAATATATGTAAATCCTATATTAAAAAGTTTACCAAAGAAAAATAATAAAACTTAATAACAAGTGTTTTATGTATTAATATGATATGAGAATATTTGAAGATTCAATTTGAAAGAAAAAGAAATAAAGAGAAAACTTGCAAAAGAATTAAGCCAAAATAAGAAGGTTAGAAAATGTTTATTTAAACTACTAAACAAAAGAAAAATCTAACTATTTACATTTTATATTTTAAAAGAGACAAAAGAAAATAAAGGAAAAGAAAACAAAAGAGAAAAAAAATAAAAAAAAGTTTAACTACCATAAGGAGAGAAAATTACACAAACATTTAAAGGTGAAAACTAACTTTAAAGACTTTTTGTAATTTTTGAGTTTAATAAAATAAAATAAAAAGAAAAATAATATTAAAAAAATTAAGCTAACATTTAAAGAATGAGAAAAGGACAAAAAAATAGGAAAATAAAGCTAATAATAAAGAGAAAAGAAAATGATAGAAGAAGAAATTACACTAATTAAAAGAAAAGAAAATAAAATAAATGCTAGAATATTAAACTAACATAAAAACAAAAGAAATGAAATGAAATGAAATACTAAAATTAAATGGGTGTAATATTGACAATTACAACAATTTTTATATAAGTGCTTGGAGTATAACAATAACGATATCGTTAGTCGTGTTGCTAAATTATATTAGCACTATTTAATGATTTAATAAGCTTTAAATGTAAGTAAGTGAATAAGCAAAATAACTAATATTCAAGTAAACAAGCTAAGCAAAATTAAACAAGCTAAACACATTCATTAAAAATGAATTCTAATGATTAAAACAACTATATAAGCAATGTAAAAGAAATAAAACAATGAAATTAACCCGGTTACCCCAAAGAGGTAGGAAATAGAGTTAGAAGGGCCGGAGATCCAAACAAAATACCTGAATCGCTATGGAATCCTCAAATCGGGGAATGGTGATCGGCAATTCGGTCCTCGGGCGATGATCCAAGCTAGGGTTTTGGAACTTCGGTATCGAGGTCTCAGTTCTCGGTACTTCGGCAGGGTTTCGGCGTTGGGGGTCGAAATTGCTCGGTGACTCTGGAGAGCTTCTCTCTCTAAAACTATGTTCTGAAAACGTACGCTGGGATACGGTATTTATAGAATTCTTCAACCAATGAGATGCTGACACGTTCTGGAACACATCAGACCTTTTGAAGTTAGCAGTCGCCAGTTCATGAGTTGGCGGTCACCATGTTTAAAAAGGTTCCAAGAGCTTCTATTGGCGATCGCCACAATGGAAGTTGGTGGTTGCCATGTTGGAGGTGCCGGTCACCACTTTTGGCTATGGTTTTCAAGAGGTTCTATTGGCGGTAGCCACAAAAAATGGAAGTTTTCGAAGGATTCTATTGGCGGTCGCCACTTTAAAGTTGGTGGTTCAAAAAGATTTCAATGGTTTGAAGGTTTTGATGATTGGGTTCAAAAACCAAGCTTGGATAATTTTC
>JAULJZ010210009.1:0-18739 GCA_032270985.1 Heliamphora pulchella | reverse complement strand
TGCGCTTTAGATGCAAATGAGTATAATAGAATTATGACTTGCATAAGTGCTCAAGAAATTTGAAAAAAGCTTGAAATTACTTATGAAAGAATCGAGGATATTAGGGACTTAAGAATACATAGATTGACTAGTGAATACGAGTCGTTCAAAATGCATGCATATGAAATAATTTTGGATATGTATGCTCGTTTCACTAATATCATTAATTCTTTAAATACTCTTGGAAAAACTTACCCCTCCTATGAATTGTTGAGAAAAGTTCTTAGGGGTTTGCCACGGGTATGGGAAGCTAAAGCCACGGCCATCACGGAAGCTAGGGAGTTAAAGAAGATGACTTTGGATGAACTCATCGAGTCACTCCTCACTTATGAGATGGTGCTCCATGACCGAATAAATGAGCTTAACGAAAGAAAAATGATAGTCTCCCTCAAAGCATCTAAAGAAAATTCTAGTGACGAAAAAGATGATGATTTGGAGTTCATCACTAGAAGGCTTGAAAAATTCTTGAAGAAAGACAAGAAAATTGTTAGAAGATTCCAAGGCTCAAATGACTCTAAAAGGAAGAAGAAGAAAGCTATGAAGGCCACAACATGGGATGAACATGACTCAAGCACTTCAAATGAGGATTCATGTGTCGAGGAGGTAAATCTTTGCTAAATGGCTCATAGGAATAATGAGGTTAATTCAAACACTACAAATACTTCAAATGAATTAAATTCTTATTATAGTGAAGATAAATCATTTCCTTCATATAATTGCTCTTATAGAGGAAGAAAAGATTTTGACAAGAAAATCATTTGAAAAAAAAAAAATAATCCAAATTCTAACCCTCATGGACCCAAGAAGGTATAGGTACCAAAAGATCCCACCTAAATTGTTTTGTAGGTACTTAGATACTTCCACACAAGTTAACAAGTAAATCATATAAGTGAAAATCCAAAGCACTTGTGGGATGTTAAGTCAAAGTTTCAAAATGGCATATCACTTGAGACTTGACAAAGTTAATACTCTCATGATACAATTCTTTCTATCTTCGTTAATATTTGTATCATTTCTAGTTTTATGACATATGCTCCAATTGTTCATCATCATTTTGTCACAAATGCAAATGTGCTCGAGATATCTATCATTTTTGTCATAAATAAATTTTTGCATAAAAATAGATATTCATCTTTCTTAAATTCATAATTCATGATATTTTTTTTTAACAATTATCACTTATTTGTCATAAATAAATATGATAAATGAATTCTTCCATGAATATACATCATATTTGACAATAAGCATAGCAATGTGCTCTTGTACAACTTGGAGAGAACACAATGTGTTCTAGCACAAATCCAAGTGTGCTCTGGCACATGTGTGATTACTCATTTTTCATAGAATTTTTTGAATGACTTATTTTTTGAAAATTGGATATATATCTTTTTGAAAGTCATTGATATGAAAATGAATCATAAACATAATGTGCTATGCTTTAAGAAAATTATTTCATGCATAATCTTCACACTCATTAGGTATAAGGACAATGTGCACTAAATGTTTATATTTTTTTGTCATAAATGAATTTCGTGTATTAGGAATGTATATGCATCATTTTGAAATTCATAAAATCATATATGTGCCAATAATTTATATCAATTAGTATCAGATTTAAATGGAGATTAAAAATGACTTTTTGAGCAACATTTGATATCATTTTTTAAAAAGTCATAACAATTGGTATTATATGCTATACTTAGGAGAAATTTTTTTTTGACATGAATGCTTAATGGATCATAATTTTTTCATGCATATTAATTGTTCAATTAGTAAAAGAAAAAATTTTCTTATCCTTTCAATTTGTATGATTTGAGTTAATTTCAATAGAAATGATATGAAAGAAATCATGCTCTTTAAAATTTGATGGGTATCATAATATTTTTCTTGCACATCAATTGTTAAATTGAAATGGAGTGAAAATATTTTTCTTAATTCAATTGGTATTATTATGAAAGATATTATGCACTTGAAGTCATGGGTTTATTAAATCAAATGTATATGGCATTGTTGTCCTAAAAAATTTTAAGCTATGGCACAAGGTTTCAACCTATACACATATAGTATAATTGGAAGCCATTCGCATTTTTGTATCCATGCATCATCATTGATATTATATGGAACTTTCATAAAAAGTTTGTATCTTTTGGTGTTAAATAACAATTTTCAATGATTTATACGAAAAATGGGAGAATGCTTAATGAATATATTTATATTTCTACCCATAAATAACAATTGGTATTATTTTGACAATTGGTTTTCTAAAAGAGAATTTATCTTGATTAATGCCAAAATGATGCTATATCAAAAAGTGAAAGAATGGTTTTCAAATGAATTTCATTTTTGAGCTTCTACTTTTTGATGATGTCAAAAGGGGGAGAATGTTTGAGCAAAATGAATATCTTTTTAACATTCCTTTTGATAAGAGAAAAAGAGGGAGAGTATGCACTTAACTCAATGTTCAAATCTTGTCAAAAAAGAAAGGGGGGATATAATAAATAGGGGGAGTTTTTGGTTAATTTGAACTTAAATGTTTATCACTTGAAAATCTTAAAAATTTATACCATACTTTTAATTGTATTATATTGTTGAATATCTTAGCTATGTGCATATTGTGAGGGGAAGCCTTGTAAAGGCAACCTCATTTTGCTCGTTATTTGTCATCATTAAAAAGGAGAAGATTGTTGGCCTAAACAAGGTTTTAACATCCGTTTTGATGATAACAAACAAAAGGTTCTAATTGTACAATTAAGTAAGTTTATAGGAGTTCAACGTTACGCACAATTGAAAACGCAAAATGGAAGCCATGAAGCATGAAGATCATATTTAAGCGGCTAAGATCCATGGAGCATGAGAAAACCTTGAAGAAAAGAGAAAGACTTGAAGAACTCGAAAAATTTCAAGTGTATTGAATCTAAGAACCTATGTAAGTTCACAACCAATGATCATATTTGTGAAAGCTTATAAGAGACCTTAGATTGACCATAGGATTATTAATAACTCATGAAAAATCTTTTATCAAAACTTATATTTAGTTAAAGAACCCTAAAAAGATGATAAACAAGTTTCAAAAGAAGTTTGGCCAAAAATATGCAAAAGTGTTTGAAAAAAAATGACATACTTTCGGTATTTTGGCCATATATTTTTATACAAAATGAATTTTGACTCGAGACTTGAACCATTGGAAAGTAGACTTCCTGGGCTTCAATTTGAACATAAGAATGACCTCATTTGGAGTCCGGATGAAGGAGCTATCATCGTTTAAAGTCAAGCAAATTCTACAGTTCAAGTCAGTCGACTGAATTCCTTCTTCAGTCGACTGAACGCCTAAAAAACTAGTTCCGTCGACTGACCTTGATGCCTCAGTCGACTGAAATGTTTTTGGTTTTTAAATTTCATGGTTCAAAGAGGCTCAGCCAACTGGATCTCCTAGGTCAGTCCACTGAACATGCCTGAAAGTCAAAATTTGGGTTATAACAGCTAGTTTGACTTTGGGATTAAATATTCAAATACCCCCAACGGCTAGTTCTTGAATTTTTGGTTATAAATATCCCTCTGAACCTCATATTCTATTATCCCTCATTTCTCCCACTTCTATATTCTCTTGGTACTTAAATTCTTGATCCAAATTATCATACTTTTCATAATTTCATTGAAAAAGAGTATAATTTATTAGAATTCTCCATTGAGCTTTCATATCTATATTCTTTGGAAGTGAATTAGTGTGTGCATTCATTGTGTACTCTTCTACTCTTTAAGAGAGTAATTTTATTGTACATCTCTTATTTCTACAATTCTTTGTAAAGCAAGATTCGGGTTTGAATCTTGTGCTTGATAAGGAAATTTCTCAAGAAATGTTTCTTCACCTACCGAAGGAGTGGGCATCTCCGCCAACTGAAGGAGAGAGGTATCTCTACCTATAAGGAGGGATTATAACATGAAAGGGAAATATTCTCAAGAGAGGCTTCTCCGCCTATTTGAAAGAGAGAGACATCTCCACCTATTGAAAGAGGGACTAGTGGAATCCTCAAAGCAGTGTTGCTTGAGGCAAGGACGTAGGCCGGTGCACCAAACCTTGTAAATCTTGGTGTTGTATCTCTCTAACTGTATCTCTTTAATTCTGCACTTTAAATTCTATATCTACTTGAATTTGTTTGTTAGAGAATACTTGTGGACATTTGGGATTGCATGTTTAATTAGATCAATATTTGCACAAAATTTTAAATACCCAATTCACCCCCCTCTTGGAATTGCACCTACACTCACAGGTTCTTTATAATTGGGTGAAATGTAAAGTTTGGGATTCATAAATGATTGCTTAGATCTTGTAAGGTTGGGAATTATGAGTTTATTGTTGAACATACAGTAAAAAGTGAGTGATTTAAGAATTAATTTATGAGAAACCAAAATTACAATTTGTGTATAAAAACTATTGTGTTGAATTCGTGGTTTAATCATTGAAACCCTAAACCTTTTAGAAACTTAAGTTACAGAATTTAGCTCTAACCTATAAAATGGATGGGTGAAGAAAAAATGTGAATTAGAAACAAGTTGTTGGTACGCCAGAAATGAAACATGATATGAGATTTATACTATTCAAATGAAAAGATATGGTATACAATGGTTAGTAGAATGTGGGTTTATGATAGTAATGGGAGCTTTATGACATGATGAAGGATGTGTGATAACGAAAACGTGAAACATGGTTTGAGATATCAGAAATTGAATTAAAAATGGGTTAATATAATGATTAAAGAAATTGATTTGACAATTCCTACTCTTGAATTGTGAATTGAGAGAGGAACCTGTGAATGGTTGGATTCCAGGAGGTTAATGGATAATGTTATGAATATGAGATTGATTTTGGAAGATAGACTCCCGGATGTTAATGAATAATGATATGATTAATCGATTATTGAACCGAGGATTGTGGATGTAATTGGATGTGATTAAATTGGGCTTAAGTTTGGGATTCATAAATGATTGCTTGGATCTTGTAAGGTTGGGAATTATGAGTTTATTGTTGAACATACAGTCAAAAGTGAACGATTTAAGAATTAATTGATGAGAAACCAAAATTACAATTTGTGTTTAAAAACTATTGTGTTGAATTGGTGGTTTAATCATTAAAACCCTAAACCTTTTAGAAACTTGAGTTACAAAATTTAACTCTAATCTATAAAATGGATGGGCGAGGAAGAAGATGTGAATTAGAAACAAGTTGTTGGTATGCCAGAAATTAAACATGATATGAGATTTATACTATTCAAATGAAAAGATATGGTGTACAATGGTTAGTAGAAACCTGTGAATAGTTGGATTTTCGGTGGTTAATGGATAATGTTATGAATATGAGATTGATTTGGGGAGATAGACTCCCGGATGTTAATAAATAATGATATGATTAATTGATTATTGAACCGAGGATTGTGGATGCGATTGGATGTAATTAAATTGGGCTTGAGCAGCTCCGATGTGAAAGATCAAAAACTTGCGCAAACTGGGGACCACGCGCCCACGGGTAGCCCCTGAAACATGGATAAGGGATCACGCGCCTTTGGGTTAGATCCTAAACGTAGATGGAGACCGCATGCCCATGGGTGAGACCCAAAACATGGATGTGATGGTTGTCGTGGTGAGTTATAGAACGACCCATTCCCCAACGGCTTCGCATAGTCTGTTGGGGGAATGGGGCGAGGTTTCTATAAGCTGTACTCGACGTCAGTTCAGTATGTTGATTAATGAAATGAAATAGAAATGTGGACAAAAAAACATAAAAATGGGAAAGAAAGTGTTAGTTCTAGGCAACCCAAGAGAGGGGTGAATTGGATTTTAAAAAATAAATAACAATTTTAAAACCTTTTTAAAAACCTTTTAGTATTACAATCAAATATAACAATTTAATCAAAAATAAAAGCAATGCAAATATTAAAGAGGTTAGGGATAGAGAGATTGAACCGAACACTAAAAATTTATAGTGGTTCGGCTTCTTCCAAGTCTACGTCAACTTCTCAAGTTCTCCCTTGAGTATTTTCACTATCTAGAATGCTTCACAGGTGCATTCCAAGCCTTTACAACTTCAAAACTTTTCTTGAGTGAACCGAATGTTTACGGGCACATTCACAAGTTTAAAACAGCTTCAAGAAAATTCTATAAAAACAAGCCTCTATTTTCTTCTAATCTCTCTTGAACTCTTCTTTGATGAGATTTACTCACTCGCTCAAAGGATAAAGGGTGACTACCCTTTGATTATAATAAATGAAGTGTATAAATGAGAAACATTAACTCTCTTTACAGAAAAAATTTACAATAAATGACAAAGTAAATAGAGATGAGGAACAAGAGCTGGAGATTTAGTAATAAATGAGAGCTTGAGAATTCTGAGTTTGATTCAAGTAATAGAACAGTAAATGTAGGTCTCCAGTTGGAGAAAATGTCACTCCCCAAACTCTAGGGTCACGTGAAAGCCCACCAAACACCGTTTATGAAAATAAGGTTTATAGTTGAAAAACCATCAACTCAAAATATACATCATTTGGATAAAGGATTCCCAAAGTTCAGCTCTCATAAATAGTAAACATGTATTCTCATTCATGAATAAGTATATCGCCTCAAGGCGTAAAAAACTCGCCTTCTAAAAAGCATCACATGTAAACTACATGTCACAAAAATAGGAGAAAACTATAGCAAGTCTTCTATCACCACTGCGTCTGGGTCAACTCCACATGTTCACCTGAAAATGGTTTTACAGCAAAATTCCACACCGTGAGCCAAAGCCCAATAGAAACAGACTATATAAAGCTGCAAAGCAGGTTATGCAATCATAAGCACATAAGCTCAACTACAATAGCTAAAAGTTTTTTTCTCTAAAAAACCTTCAGTTTTCTATCCTTGAAACTATGCATATCATCCTGACATATATCATGCCACAGTTAAAGGAAAGCAATAATAAAACAGTATCCTCCACTCGGATCACACAGCCGAGGAGAAAGAGATAAAATGTAATCCTATGTACTGACTCTGCCACACAAACAATGGTAACAACTATAGACTCCTATCCATTACCCTAGTCACCACTTAAGGCCTGCTCGGTAATGACAAGTTCTATACGGAGTTACGACAACGCAAACAACGTCATTCACGGAGGCAACCAACTTAGTTTACAAGTTCACAACCCGAGGGCCCTAAGCACCCACCAACCACTTAGTTTACGGGTTCATAACCCGAGGGAACTAAGCACCCACCAACCTCATTTACGGGGATTAACCCGAAGGCACGTAGAGACCTACTCTGCGCACGTTTCTGGACTTTCACCAAAAAGCAATGGAAGCCTAACTCAACACACCCACTGCCATGGTACATCTAAGAAAAACATTAAAAAACCGTCCGTAAAACAGTTTATACAACACATGTATAAAAAGAGATTCATTCCGTCAACCATGGAGAACAAACAAAATATGTGAAAACATATTTTTATCAAAACGTTTTAGAAGTTGGGACTCCATCTCACAGGCTAGCTCCAAACCTTCAATAAAACAAGTTTTTGGCAAAAGCCGAACTTTTTTCCCAAAAAGAACCCAACCATTCACCCAAAAGGATCACTAAACCATCCAAACCACAGCTCAGACCTTCAGTCGACTGGTCTCACTCACCCAGTTGACTGGAAATTAACTGGAAAACAAGAAAAAGCCCAACAGAAGAAATCCAGTCGACTAACCCACTGATCCAGTCGACTGGGCACAAAATAGAAGGAATCCAGTCGATTGACCTTCCTGGTCCAATCGATTGGGAAGTCCAAATCAAGATCCAGTCAACTGACCAGCATGGTCCAGTCGACTGGGCAACCCAAAAAAATGATTTTTAAGCAACGATTTTGCCCTCCAATCCTCAAATCAAGCCTCCAAACATCCACATAACACACTCAGGCACTCTCAAGTTCAAACCCCACACCAAAATCTCGAAAGAAAACTCTCGAAATACACATCCATCCACCAAAACGATGAAAAACGGTTTCTAAACCAAAAACCCGATTTAAACATAAATCACTTTTCATGCATTTTTAAACGGTAGATATGCATAAGATTACACGTAACACCCTTTAACAACTTAGCAGTCTAAGATCCTACCTTAGTGAGTTGAAAACTTGATGTCTCGATCCACGTGCAAAACTGAGCTTCGTCAAAACAAAATTCCGTCTAGATGGATGCGAAGACCACGATGCTAACAATAAGGATCGGCTGTTGGATCGTCAAAAACCAAGCCCCGGGCCCTAGAGAAGTTAGAGAGAAGGTAGAGAGAAAAGGAGAAAACTTAGGGAGTAAGTTTTTGAAAATATCTAACTCCAGATATTTATAGGCCTCCAAAATATCTTTTTTTTTTTATTTTTGAAATTCGAATCGTAACTCCCAACAATCCCGGAAACAAACCCTACATGCATATTTAAACTCAAACATGCATCTAAACATATATAAACATGAATGAACACGTCAAATATATATATAACTAAAAAAGAAACAGAACAGGGTCTCACAACTCTCCCCCCTTAAGGAATTTTGCCCCCAAAATTTGCTGCAAGGTCACGAGGTAAACAGCTCCGGGTATCTAGCACGCATCCCGAACTCAAGCTCCCACCTCGCTTCTTCAACCCCGTGATGAAGTCGTAGGACTTTGACATAAGCAATTATTCTGCCCCTTAACACTTTCTCCTTCGTGTTTAGAATCTTCACTGGATGCTTCTCATAGGTAACATCCTCATCAACTCGCAACTCGGCCTAATCTAACACATGTGAAGGTCAGGCTCGTACCTCCGAAGCATAAAAACATGGAACACGTTATGCACAGATGTTAACTGAGGTGGAAAAGCTAAACGATAAGCGACCTCTCCAACCCTGTCAAGAATCTCAAAAGTCCCAATGAAACGTGGTGAAAGCTTCCCGCTACGACCAAACCTCATCAAACCTCTACGTGGCGAGACCTTCAAAAACACGTGATCTCTAACTGTAAACTCCAAAGGCCTTCTCCTCTGATCTGCATAACTCTTCTGGCGGCTCTGAGCTGTCAAAAGGCATTGGCGAATCACGATAACATTCTCTATCGTCTCCTGCACCAAATTAGGTCCCAAGACTGTGGTCTCTCCCACATCTATCTAACACGCTGGCGACCTACACGGTCTTCAATACAAACCTCATACGGTCCCATCCCAATACAAGACTGATAGCTGTTGTCGTATGCAAACTCTGCCAAAGTTAGGTTATCCTCCCAAGAACCTCTGAAATCAAGTACACATACCCTCAACATATTCTCCAAAATCTGTATAGTCCTCTCAGACTGGCCATCCGTCTGGGGGTGAAAGGCTGTGCAGAACATCAAGTTTGTCACCAAAGCCTCCTGAAGACTCTGCTAAAAGCGCGAGGTGAATCGCGGGTCTCTGTTAGAAACAATAGACACTGGCACTCCATGCAACTGGACTATCTCTCTGACATACAATCTACTCAGTCTATCCATCGAATCCTTCACGCGGATGGAGAGAAAGTGCGCAGACTTCGTCAACCTATTAACCACAACCCATACGGCGTCGTGTCCCCTAGGTGATCGAGGAAGTCTCGACACAAAGTCCATCATAACGTTCTCCCACTTCCACTCTGATATCGACAACGGCTGTAACAATCATGCCGGTCTCTGGTGTTCTGTCTTCACCTTCTGACAGGTAAGGCACCGAGAAACAAACTGGATCACATCTCTGTTCATTCCTGTCCAACAGAACTGACGATGTAGGTCATGATACATCTTCGTGCCTCCTGGATGCACAGCAAGGCGAGAATGATGACACTCATGTAGTATATCTGCACGACATGACTCTGGCACGAACAACCTCCCTGCCAATCTCAGACTCTGATCTGAACCCACAACCCATCCTGCTACATCCTCTCCACTAGCAACACGATCTCGTATCATCTGAGCTTCCTTATCCGTCTGTTTGACCTCTAGCACTCATGCAATCAAGGCAGGTTACAAAACTACTAAGAACAAGGTGGCACCCGTCGCTGTCTCTTCGAGACACAGATCAAACTCCCCAATCTCTCCAAGCATGTGCCACTCACGTATATCCACAGAAGCTAACGACCCATAAGATCTCCTACTGAGCACATCAGCCATAACATTGGCCTTCCCTGGATGGTACTACAAGTCAAAATCATAATCCTCCAACAACTCCATCCATCGTCGTTGGCGCAAGTTCAGGTCCTTCTGCGAAAACAAGTATTTCAAACTCTTGTGATCGGAGAAAACCTCAAAGTGCTCACCATAAAGATAGTGACGCCATGTTTTTAAGGTAAAGACCACGACAGCCAACTCCAGATCGTGTGTCAGGTAGTTCTTCTCATGCATCTTAAACTGCCGAGAACCATAGGCTACAACCTTACCTCCCTGCATCATAACACAGCCTAAATCGTTATGTGATGCATCACAATACACTGTATACCCCAAGCCTCGCTTTGGGATAATCAACACTGATGCGCTAGTCAACCTCGTCTTCAGTTCCTGGAATGCCGACTCACAGGACTCACTCCAAATGAACACAACTCCCTTCCGCGTCAGATGAGTCATCGACGCGGCAAGTCTCGCAAAATCCTTCACGAACCGCTGATAGTAACTTCCTAAACCCGAAAAACTATGGATCTCAAAAAAGTTCTTCGGTCTCTCCCAACCCGTCACAGCTTCTATCTTCGATGAATCCATCGCTACTTCGTCTGTCGACACTACGTGTCCAAGAAACCTTACCTCAAACACCCAGAACTCGCACTTTCGAACTTCGCACACAAGCGATACTCTCTCAAAGTCTGTAAAAAATCACGTAGGTAATCCTCGTGCGCCTCTCTAGTGGGTGAGTAGATGAGAATATCATCCACAAACACCACCACAAAACTGTCCAGATAAGGATGGAAGATGCGGTTCATCAAACCCATAAATGTAGTAGGAGCGTTCGTCAGACCGAACGGCATGACCAGAAACTCATAGTGACCATAGCGAGTTCGGAAGGCGATTTTCGCTATGTCCTCATCCCTAATCCTCAACTGATGGTACCCTGATCTCAATTTAATCTTAGAAAAGTAGCTCGACCCCTTCAACTGATCAAACAAATCACCTATCCTCGGCATTGGATACTTGTTCTCCACTGTCACCTGATTCATCTTTCGGTAGTCGATACACAATCGTAAAGATCCATCCTTCTTCTTGGCAAAAAGAGCAGGAACTCCCCATGGCAAAGTACTCGGGCGCACAAACCCCCTATCTAGTAACTCTTGTAGCTGTACCTTGAGTTCACGCAACTCAGCGAGTGCAAAACGGTTAGACATCATGGATATGGGAGTAGTTCTTGGAATCAACTCAATAGAGAACTCTACCTCGCGGCTCGATGGCAACTCAAACAGATCATTAGGAAAGACATCTGGATAGTCGCAAACCACCAGAGGTAACTCTCCTCGAACCCTAACCTCCTCATCCAACATGAGAGATGCAAAGAGGGAACCCAAGTTGCCCTGGTTCCGCACAGCACCGGGCATAGACACCAACCCCTCATCCCAGTCACCCACAAAGCAAAAGTAATCTCCCGTGGGTGTACAAATTGTTACCCTTCATCGATCATAATTGATAAAGGCACGAAAAGTGGCCAGCAAATCTATCCCTATGATGACATCAAGCGCGGTCATGTCTAGAATGATAAAGTCAAACTCTAAACAAGGACCAGCGACCTCCAACACGCAGGATCTACAAATTAGACTCAACATCACACTCCCACTGACTAGGGTCTCCACGCTCAAAATACTACGCAACAAGTCTGGTTTCAAACCCAAAGCAGATGCAAAACCATATGATATAAACTAATACGATGCTCCTGTGTCGATAAAGACACCGGCCCATGATCTATAGACTAGAAGAGTACCTCTGATCATGGAGGTGGTAGCAGCAGCATCGGGCACGACCGGTGCTTTGGATGAACTAGGATCTGCAAAAACATATGCTCTGGCCTGTCCACTATGGCCCTGAACTGTCGACTGTCTGCCCGACTGTACCGAGGCGCCCCCTTCTGCAATTCTGGATGGCTGGCATCCCTAGGCAGATGGAGTAATAGGTGCTCCAGCTGTACTCCTCATACTCCCTCCTCTGGGGCAGTCCCTACGGATGTGCCCAGACTGGCTGCACTCAAAACATACCCCTGGCCCCCCCATGCGCCTGCGACTGCGACGGTGCCTGAACTGGTGCTGGACTACGGCACTCTGCCGCACGGTGCCCTGGCCGTCTACATCAAAAACAAACAGGCTCTCTCTGATCTGACCTTCTCGTTGAAGCTACGGGAGGCGTGGATGCAGAAGACTGTGGTAGATTCAACCCCACTGGATGAGAACTCGGACTAGATGTCCGTCGACGTTTATCCCTGCATCCCTGAAACTGTGCACGTCCCCCATCTTGCGGACCCCTACTATCTCTGTCTCTGCGCATCTCGTTCAGAGTGTCTTCCACCTTCATAGTGGTCTCAACTAACTCTGTAAAGTCCTGTATCCAAAATGCTGCCACTCTATCTCAGATAGCGGGCCTCAAACCCATCTCGAACCTCTTCGCACGGAACTCATCTGTAGGTACGATCTCCTATGTAAATCGAGATAGGCTAATAAACTCAACCTCATACTCAATCACAGTCATCGTCCCCTACATCAGAAAAAGGAAGTCCTCTCTGTAGCAATCTCTCAATGTCGTCAGGAAGTATTTCTCCAGAAATACCTTGGTGAATGCCTCCCAAGTGCCCCCAACTGTGGTCTTGGCAAACTTCCACCACATGTGAGCACTCCCTCTCAACTGGAAGGCAGCAAAGGTAACCCTTAGATCATCTTCCTCTATCTAAAGCATATCCAAGATCCTGGAAACCAACTCCAGCCATTCAGTGGCAACTGTGGGGTTGGGATCCCCAGAAAAGGTAGGAGGGTCCAGACGGTGAAACTCATGCATCACGACGGTCGCCCTCGGCTCAGGTACGCTCTCCTTTCCCCTTTGTGGCCTTAGCCAGTTGCCGGATCGAGCCGACCATCTCACGCAACAAATCTCCCCTGTCAACAAGTCCATGGGGTGCATTAGTATCCCCGACATCTGGGACTGGAACGTCCCTTCAGCTAGAACCACGGCCACGGCCTCGACCTCGGCCTTGTCCTCCCCACGTGGACATAACTCTATGCAAAAGCAAAGCAATATAACAGGATACGCATCCATACAACATATGATTGCTAACGTAAAAGACATAATACACATAAGCATGCTAACACATACCCACTTAAGATCATGTCATTACATCTCACATACTGAGGAGAACCAACAAGAAAGACTCATCACTCCGGATAACCTACTTAGATTCCTTGCAAAAATCACATCCGCGAAACGCGTCTCTAACATGGCTTCCAAGTTTGTTAATCCAAATGCCCGAAGTCAAGACTAATCAATTCTAAGGTCTAACCTCCATACCCACGTATACACACTATCATGCTGAACAAGCTATCATGCATTTGTTAATAAAGTGCTAAAACACAGACAATTAAGCACATGCACATCCTCACAAAGGTGATGTACCCTCATTTACATGGCTCTAAGGTATTCGAACCCAGAGCTCTGATACCAAGTTGTCACGCCCTAAACTCCAGGGTCACGCGAAAGCCCACCAAACACCGTTTATGAAAATAAGGTTTAGAGTTGAAAAACCATCAACTCAAAATATACATCATTTGGATAAAAAATTTCCGAAGTTTAGCTCTCATAAACAGTAAACATGCATTCTCATACATGAATAAGTATATCGCCTCAAGGCGTACAAAACTCACTTTCAGAAATAGGCATCACATGTAAACTACATGCCACAAAAATAGGAGGAAACTATAGCAAGTCTTCCATCACCACTGCGTCTAGGTCAACTCTACATGTTCACCTAAAAGTGGTTTTATAGTAAAATCCCACGCCATGAGCCGAAGCCCAATAGAAACAGACTATATAAAGCTGTAAAGCAAGTTATGCAATCATAAGCATATAAGCTCAACCACGGGAGCTAAAAGATTTTTCTCTAAAAAACTATCAATTTTTTTTCCTTGAAACTATGCATATCATCCTGACAGATATCATGTCACAGTTAAGGGAAAGCAGTAATAAAACAGTATCCTCTACTCGGATCATACATCCGAGGAGAAAGAGATAAAATGTAATCCTATGTACCGACTTTGCCACACAGACAAAGGTAACAACTATAGACTCCGGTCCATTACCTTATTCACCACTTAAGGCCTGCTCGGTAATGATAAGTTTTATTCGGAGTTATGACAATGTAAACAACGCCATTCACGGAGGCAATCGACTTAGTTTACGGGTTCACAACCTGAGGGCACTAAGCACCCACCAACCTCATTTACAGGGATTAACCTGAACGCACGTATGGACCTACTCTGCGCACGTTTTTGGACTTTCACCGAGGAGCACGTTTTTGGACTTTCACCGAGGAGCAATGGAAGCCCAACTCAACACACCCACTGCCATGGTACATCTAAGATAAACATTAAAAAATCATTCGTAAAACAGTTTATACAACACATGTATAAAAAGAGATCCAATCCATCAACCATGGAGATCAAACAAAACATGTAAAGATATATTTTCATCAAAACGTTTTAGAAGTTGAGACTCCACCTCACAGGCTAGCTCCAAACCTTCAATACAACACGCTTTTCGCAAAAGCCAAACCTTTTTCCCAAAAAGAACCCAACAATTCACCCAAAAGGATCACCAAACAATCCAAACCACAGCCCAAACCTTCAGTCAACTGGTCTCACTCACCCAGTCGACTGGAAATTAGTTAGAAAACAAGAAAAAGCCCAACAGAAGAAATCCAGTCGACTGACCCACTGGTCCAGTTGACTGGGCACAAAATAAAAGGAATCCAGTCGATTGACCCTCCTGGTCCAGTCAACTAGGAAGCCCAAATCAAGATCTAATCGTCTGACCATAATGGTCCAGTCGACTGGGGTACCCAAAAAATGATTTTTAAGCTACGATTTTGCCCTCCAATCCTCAAATCAAGCCTCCAAACATCCATATAACACCCTCGGACACTCGCAAGTTCAAACCCCACACCAAAACCTCGAAAGAAAACTCTCGGAATACACATCCATCCACCAAAACGATGAAAAATGGTTTTTAAACCAAAAATTCGATTTAAACATAAATCATTTTTCACGCATTTTTAAACGGTAGATATGTATAAGATTACACGTAACACCCTTTAACATCTTAACAGTCTAGGATCCTACCTCGGTGAGTTAAAAACTCGACGTCTCGATCCACGTGCAAAACTAAGCTTCATCGAAATAAAATTTCATCCGGATGGATGCGAAAACCACGATGCCAACAATAAGGATCGGCTGTTGAATCGTCAAAAACCAAACCCTGGGCCCCCAAGAATTTAGAGAGAAGATAGAGAGAAAAGGAGGAAACTTAGGGAGTAAGTTTTGAAAATATCTTTTTAAAAATATCTAACTCCAGATATTTATAGGCCTCCAAAATATCTTTTTTTTTTAAATTTTTAAAATTCGAATCGTAACTCCCAACAACCCCGAAAACCAACCCCGCATGCATATTTAAACTCAAACATGCATCTAAACATATATAAACACGAATGAACACGTCAAATATATATATATAACTCAAAAAGAAATAGAACATGGTCTCACAGTAAATGCTGAGAAGTTACTCCTTATATAAGCTCTTGTGTATTTATGACCGTTGGAGGTAGGTGGAAGTAATAAATGCCAAAAATTCAACCGCTGAAATTTGTCACAAATTTGAATTTCTGTCGCCAGTGTCGACACAACTATCTTTGGTGTTGACACAAAATGTCTAGGGCAAGATCTCTTAAGTGGTTGGGTCGACACAAATTTTCTGAGGGGTCGACACATTTGGATTTGGAGTCGACTCGTTTGAAACTTCAGCATCCGGAGGAGGCACTTTGTGTCGACTCAACTTGCCTTTGGTGTCGACACTATTTTCTACAAGAAGCCTCGGTACTTTAGTTGGAGACAATACTTCCAAGATCATTATTTTTGAAAATTATTTTCGGTAAAAATTAACTAGATGGGCAAACACCGAAACGGGCTCCAAATAAAAATTTTGACGTGAAACGATCAAAAATAAACCCGTGCAACCAAAGTTAATTTAGAAGAATGCCTCTTGTAGATCTAATCTTCAACTACGACTTGATTCTGAGTTGAAGGTCCAGTGAGGTTTTCTATTGTATTCCCTTACGCGATCCTCGAACGTAGTGTGGGCTACGATTCTCTGAGAACTCGTACCGGCAGAACTCTGATATATTTAAGTCTTGAGAGACAAAAATAATATCATAATAATGATCATGAATCATCAAAAACTGGTTCAGCCTACCCGCATATATATATGGCTACAGCAGGGACCTGGGGAGTAATTATGAGTTAGACTTCCAGTGGAACACATACACCTACTAGAGATTTCTGCAATTTTGAAACGACATGCAACGGTTTTTGCAATCTCCATAAAATACTGAATTACAGTTCACACCACTAAAGAACTATAATTTCACTCTGACCCATAATCTCAAAACCTTCTAGCATTTAGCTCCTGTTATTAAATGCCTACCATTTTTTCCTACGTTAAGATTCCCGATACCCGCTAATTAAATTTAATTACTGACAATTTAATTTAATCGGCATCTTGATATTTCTTAAACCTTTCCGCTTAACTTATTTGACCGCCGGATAATTAAATCCACATGCAGGGTTTCGCCCGGTCAAAACTTATAAACATCCTTAAGGGGAAATCATTAATCTCAATATATCGGGACGTAGATTCCGTCAATAATTAATATTTTCCATATAAATAATACCACTATCTCACTCACTGAAAATATAGACCCATATAAGATCGCACTCTCTAATGAATCAAAACAACGAATATTAAATATATGCAAATCAGTAATTATTTCAAGATTAAGAAGATAAGCACTATTCATAATAACCTTGGGGTGTGAATTAATTTATATAATCAGTACAAAATTAATTATCTCAAATGTCCCGTTCAATACACACAAAGTGTACTGGCATAGAGAGTCAGAACAACAGACGACGCTATTATCTGTTCCCCATAACTAATGCAGGCCTACAAAAATTCTGTGACACAGTCGTACCGATGATATATCCATTTCCATCTAAACTGTGAACATAAAACTTATATTCTGTAAGAACTTAAAATTTGATCTTTTGTGTGCAAACCGTACTCTACACACCAGATTAAATACTATACAGAATATCGGACATTCATGCATAACATTAAAGAAATAATATACATACATTGCTCATAAAGATTCTCATAAAATAGAAAATTAATTTTATTAAATAAAATTAAATACTAAAAACATGTTTTTAGTATACCAACCCTAACAATCTATCACTTATACTCAAAATTATGCTGTCATACATCTGGCTCCCATGCCCTCTAAATGACTATCAAAAGTCTTTAACCGGTAAGCTCTTCGTAAAAGGATCTGCAAGGTTGTCTCCTGATGTAATCTTGGTTAAAGCAACATCACATCTCTGTACAATTTTTCGTATCAGGTGATACTTACGCTCAATGTGCTTGCCTTTCTTATGGACCCTTGGCTCCTTCGAGTTTGCAATCGCTCCGCTATTGTCACAGTAAAGTCTAACAGCCGACTGAACTGAAAGCACCTCATCTAGATCCAACAGGAAGTTTCTGAGCCAAACGGCCTCCTTGGTTGCTTCAGAAGCTACCATATACTCAGCATCCTTGGTAGAATCAGCAATGCAGGATTGCTTGATACTCCTCTAACATATAGTTCTACCTCCTAAGATAAACACATATCCTGAGGTAGATTTACGGGAATCCCTGTCAGACTAAAAATCTAAGTCTGTATACCCCAAAGTTACTAGATTATCTACCTGGTAAACCAACATATAATCCTTAGTCCTTTTCAGGTACGTGATTATATTATTTACCGTAGTCTAATGCTCTTGCCCTGAGTTTAACTGATTTCTGCTAACCTTTCCAACAGGAAAGCAGATGTCAGGTCTAGTTCAAAGCATAGCATATGTCTGGTTTAGTTCAAAGTAGATGTCGGGTCTAGTTCATCATGTGTCTTAGGACACTGATCCTTGGATAGAGTGATTCCATGCCTAAAAGGGAAAAACCCTTGCTTGGAATCCTGCATACTAAAACGAGCAAGGATATCATCGATATACTTTGCTTGTGATAAGCCCAACAACCTTTATTTCCGATCTCGCACAAGCTTGATCCTAAGGATGTGACTGGCTTCTCTCAAGTCTTCCATATCGAATTGCTCAGATAACCATACTTTAATCGTAGATAATGCCCCCACATCATTTCTGACAAGCAAGATATCATCTACATAAAGTACTAGGAAGATCACCATGCTTCTGTTACGCTTCTTGTACACACAAGACTCATCCGAACTTTGATCTAAACCATAAGACTTTATAGCTTGATCAAACAAAGTGTTCCAATACCTCGATGCCCGCTTAAGTCCATAAATGGATCTCTTAAGTTTACACAACATGTGTTCCTGGCCCTTTGCAATGAATCCGTCTGGTTGTATCATATAGATACACTC
>JAULJZ010209998.1:0-18740 GCA_032270985.1 Heliamphora pulchella | reverse complement strand
GAGATCACCGTACCTCACGTGAAATTCATTGTAGCCCCTGGTTGGCTATCTAAAAATATGATTTTTTTTTAATAAAAGTAATCAGTAATTAATTAAGTTATACTATTTGGTTTTTCTAAAAAATCAACTACTATTTTTATTTTTAAAAAAAATATATATATACACATTTTAAATATATTACTTTTTTTTCAGTAAAATAATCATAATATCTTCAGTTAAAAAGTCAATTATATTCTTGATAATAAAAATAGCCTCGGCAATATTGGAAGCACTGAGACTTAAAAACCATATTGATATTTTAACAAAAATAGCCAAAAAAAAAAATACCCTTAAAAAAAGTATCCCAAAGACTAACTTTTCCTTTTCTCTCTCTATCGTTTCTTTAAAAATAAATTAAATATCTAAAAAATTAATCTTTTTAAACATCCCAAACAAAAGCTTATTTATGTACCAGCGATTTATTACCAATGTTTAAAAATACTTTATAAATATAACTGAATCATAAGATCATTTTTGAACAACAATTAAAATTACATAAATTTAGAAAACAAAAAAACACTGAGATATCAATTTAATCACCAATTCTACAAACAGTGTACAAAATTGATAAATTAATACATATAAAGTAGATAGATATAACAATACATATAAGAACTTGCTTCTAATAAAATTCTTTGCACTAAAATCTATATAATAAAATCTCTCAAATTTTCAAAATGTCATATAAACAAATTATTTTTAAAAATTGAGATTTACTCTCAATTTCTAACAAAAAGTTAAGATTTAAAACTTAGGTTTACACTCTTTTCATTTTTTTTCTTCTCTCTCCTCCCTCACGCTCTTTTTCTTTTTCTCTTTCTAAAAAGTCAACTTTTTCTCACAAACACTCACATTTTCCTATTCTAGTATACTACTACCATTTCATCTCTGGGCCAAAAATTTGTCCCTCTTTGATTTAACTTTTTTGAGATTTTTATAAAAATTCTTTTTAAAATTTTGTTTATATTTTAAAAAAAATTACTTTTTAATTACATAAATCTAAAAAATGAGAAAAAAATATCAAAGTCAGAAAATGCTAAAAATTTTAAAACTCTTTATTTTCACTAAAACAAGTTTTTTTTCTTATGTCGTTAACATTTTTGGATTTTTATACTTATTTTCAAAAAAAAAATTTGTTAAACAGTTTTCAAATTTTTTTTGAAAATTTTAAAATATTCAAAAATATTTTTAAATTCTTGAAAATCATTTTTGGTTTTCTATACTTATTATCAAAAAAGCATTTGTTAAACTGTTTTCAAAAAAAATTTAAAATTTTTTAAAGGGTCATGTTAATCACTATTTGTTGAGCGGTGGTTAATAGCTAAATAAAGATAAATTTTTTTCAATATTAATACACTTTTGGGTGTGGGGCCTACTATTTTCACAAATATCAATATATTTTGCACAAATATCTATATATTATATATCTTTTATCCACCGTCCATTGGGCAGTGGTTAGCATTTTTTTTTAAATTCCTAAAAATATTTTTAAATTCTTGAAATGCATTTTCACAAAAAGAAAAAAAAAGAATACGACAACAAGGAAAGTTTTCATACTTTTGTTATTATTTCTTAAATATAAAAAATGAAAAAAATTCTAAACGTCATGGAAAAGATTTGATTTTTTAACCGGTTAAATGCTGATGTGAAAGTAATTCTTCTTAAATGCTTGATACCCATTCAACCTAAATATTTCTTTGTTAGAAGGTTGAAGGTAAAATTCAAATTGTGATTAAATTAATTTTTAAGTATGTTATTTCTCTTAATATTTTTTTAGTATGATTATAAGAGTATTTTAGTATGAATTCATTTTTTTCGTATGTTGTTGTTAATAGTATTTTAGTATGATATTAGTATCTTTCATGATGAGTTTTGTTTAAAAAATAAGACTTTGGAGACAATTAAAAGTGTCATAAACACGAGTGAAACTAAAATAATTTGTCGTGAGTGTCTTTAGCCACGGGTCATCGCATAGTCTAAATAATAAAACAACTCAACTTTTTAAAATATCCCAAAGACAAATCATATTTGAAAGTTGAAATTTACTCTTAATTTCTAACAATGAATAGATTTAAAACTCAGATTCGCACACTTTTTATTTCTCTCTCCTCTCTCCTCCCACACGATTTTTTTTTCTCTCTCTTTTTCTTAAAATTAAAGTCAACTTTTTCTCTTTTTTAAAGTAATATTTATGTTTTCATATTCTATTACCATTTCATTTTCTGTTCAAAAATTAGTCCCTCTTTGGTTTAATTTTTTAAACCTTTTGTAAAGATTTTTTTTAAAATTTTATTATATTTTAGAAAAAAGCTGCTTTTTAATTATATAAATCTAAAAAATGAGAAAAAATATCGAAGTCAAAAAATGTTAAAATTTTTAAAATTCTTTATATTCACTAAAAGAAGTTTTTTTTTTTTTGCGTCGTTAACATTTTTGGATTTCTATACTTTTTTTCAAAAAAAAATTGTTAAACAGTTTTTTTTAAAAAAAAGTGAATTTTTAAAATTTCCAAAAATATGTTTAAATTCTTGAAAACCAATTTTGGTTTTCTATACTTACTATCAAAAAAGCATTTGTTACTCTTTTCAAAAAAAAATTAGAATTTTTTAAATACCCAAAAATGTTTTTAAATTCTTAAAATGCATTTTCACAAAAGAAAAAAAAAGAATACGACAAAAAAGAAAGTTTTCATACTTTTATTATTATTTCTTAAACATAAAAAATGAAAAAAATTCTGAACGTCATGTAAAAATTTGATTCTTTAACAAGTTAAATGTTGATATGGGAGAAATTATTCATAAATGCTTGGTATCCATTCAGCACCAAAATATTTCTATGCATTAGGTTGATAGTGAAATTTAAATTGTGATTGAATTAATTTTTAAATATGTTATTTCTCTTAATATTTTTTAGTATGATTATAAGAGTATTTTATCATAAATTAAAATTTTCATATGTTACTGTTAATAGTATTTCAGTATGATAGTAGTGTATTTTAGAATGAATTTTGTTTAAAAAAATAACTTAAGAGATAATTAAGAGTGTCAAATATGAGTAATACCAAAAAAATCTGTCGTGAGCACCTTTAGATACGGATTATCGCCTGGTATATAGATAATATATCTCATTTTGTTTATTAACGTTCCTATTAGATTAACATATATATATTGGGTTGACATCATTATTTTTTGTCTAGATATAATTGCATACACAATTTAATTGACTGTTTGTGATGTCTAAAAAATTTAATTTTTAAGAGGTTTAACTTTTTTTAAAAAAAAAGAAAACTAAAAAAAGTTTGATTGTCTAAGATAATTTTTTATAGTAGTTTTTTTTATTATTTTTTTGTTTTTTATTAAAATATTTAAAATGTCATTACTTTTAGTTTTTAATTTATAGTGTTTGGAATATTGGCACGATTTTTTTTTATTTTGTGAGTAGGGTTGACTTTTTTACGTAAGGGTAATATAGTAATTTTGTTTGAAAAAAATTAAAGTGTTTAGTATACGTATTGATTTTTTTTCTTGAATTAAAAGATTAAAAAATACTTGGTTAGCTTTTTTCTGAAACCAAATAATGTAACTTTTTAGCTGACTTTTTTTAATAAAAAAATTAGCTTAAAAGCTAACCCAAACATGCCCTAATTATCAATGCCACGTTTCATGCCTACAGCAAATTTAAAGTGCACTTATAACTAAAGTCCCCCACCGCGTGAATAGTTTTCTTACATTTGGTATACTGTGAAAAGATTTTAACCACATAGTTTTTCCATTCACCATTAAAATATAATTATTTATGATGTGTTAAATAATATTTTATATATGATTTCAATAATATAAAAATTATAGTTAGAAAATAATTTTAAAGTATAAATAATAATAAAATTTAGTCATATTAAGAATTTTGTCAATAAACAGATATTTTTAAAATAGAAAAAATATATAAATAACTTAATTTTTTATTTTCATTTTATTAGTTTTTTTATCAATAAAGTGAAACTTTTAAAAAAAATTTATACTTTGAAAAGTAATATTGCGTTCTATATAAAGATTCAATTTGAACATTTTTAAACAATCAAAAAAGATAATTTCAGAGAAACATGAAAAAATTAAAGAAAGAGAATAGCATATGAAAAAATTATAGAAAGAGAATAGCAGAAGAGAGTACATTTTTGTAAAAACTAATTTTGACCGTAAAATTTGAATCAATCCCAACGGCATAGGGATGAAAGAGAACATATATATATATATATTTTTATATAATCTATCTTGATCATAAAATTTGTATTAAACTGAATCTTGATCACTTAATAAAATGCAATGTAGGACATTTTAAGAAATATGCTTATTTTATTATATAAATATAGATACTAGTAAGTATTCGTGTCAAAAGATAATTTGAACGTATTTTAACTATAAATTAATTTTAAATAATAAATAATTTTTGAATTTAGTAAGAGTAAACAATGTAGTAAAATATTAAATTCAATAGTCTCATTACTGTAAGTTCTTAACATTACTAATGATTTTTATTAGGGTTACTTTTAATTTAAATTAAAAGTAACAAAAAATTGTATGTAAATTTAAAAAATGCAAAATTAATAATACATTTTGAATAATATGTATGCGCATGTATTAAAAATATATTTTTGATAGAGAATAAAGTTAAAAAATCTGAGTTTAAAATAAAGAGAAAGAAAAAAATAAGTTTAGAATGAAGAGAGAGAGAGAGAGAGAGAGAGAGGGTGGCTTTATATCTACTAGATGGGTGGCAAACACGTGTGTAGTTTTTTTTTTAATTTGAAAAATTGAAAAACAGTTATTGTATAATAAATTTATAATTTTATTCTTTTAACTAATTAAAGATGTGGCAGTTAATTTAAGAGTAATTTTAAAAATATGAATCATGTTATAGGGCTTTGAAGTTCTTGAGTTCCCTTTATATATAATATAAATATATAAAAATAAATAAATCCCTTAAACCAAAAAAAAAAAAAAAAAACTGTCTTGTTTTGAATATGAGCTCAGTTAGAGCCACAGAAATAAATAATCAATCAACTACAGAAATTAAAAAATAAAACATATATAAGTTCTTATCGATAAAACTTCAGCTTCTATAATCAATTATGTACTTTTTGTGACTTTTCCTTTGAATATGTGAGCAAATTTATTTATTTGTTTTAACATTTTTCCTATTTATTACTATTTTTATATATTCTCCCTATGATGACTCGCCTGCATTGGCAAATAAGTAAAAAAATTATTCCGTTAAAAAGTGATTTTAAGCCCATATACAAAGAGAAAGCATTATATGATTTAATAGTAAATTTTTTATGACTTTAAGCGAAAAATACTAAAAACTCAATTTTAAGCTGGAGTCAAATGAGTACGCTAACCGTAAGCTTGTTTAGCAAACCAATTTTTTTGATAAATGAACAAATTATAGAAGATCGATGGTTTCACTGGAAAAAAAATAAGAAAAATGTTTTTATTCTTTAGCTTTTTCTTTGTGCATTTCAATATTGGTATGAAAATGCAAAAATATTCTTCTTACATATTATAATTTATATAAGTCAATTCCAATACATGTTGTTAATAAATGACAATATTATCATTTTAAAACAATAATAATAGTCTTTTTTTTTTCTCAAATGAGCATCTTTTAAAACAGCATTCCTTAAAAACTACTAAAAAACTAATAAATTACCAAAACACTTAAGTTATTTGTCTTCTTTGGTTTAAGGCCTGAGTAGGAGCAACCAAACAACATTCCTAGTAACGGTTTATGATGGTGGAAAAAATTTTAAAATTGCAAAAATAAAGGAATATCACATGAAAAAAAAAAAAAACCTTCGAAATAGAAGTAGTTGACCTAATATGGTAAACAAAGGAGCGTTCACTTCCTACTTAAGTTACAGATTTTAGATTGTAATTCAACAAACAAGTGTTTTTATAGCCTTTTATTTATAACTTTTAATTGTAAATTAATAAATACAAATTCTACTATTTTAGAGACTCAGTGACTCAGTTTGGTTTAGCTTTTTCCATAGCTTTTTTGGGGGCTTTTTGTCTTTTATAAACTTTTTTTTGAAAATTTTTTGAACTAATATTTTTTTCTTTCTCGATTCGTGATAAAATAAATCTAAAAATATAACCATTTTAAAAAAAAAATTTTAAAAACAAAAAAAGCCACATAAAATTCTTAAAGTAGCTATTTTCATCTTATCTAAACTTTGAACTGACATAAAAAAAAATTTCACTCATATGACAAAACTACCCACATGGTGCCTCAATTTATAACTTTTAACAAATATTTACAATTCTGCTTAAAGTCATAATTACATCCTCTTAACTATAATATATAAGTTCATAATTTCAGTAACAATAAATGGCTCCAAAATCTTAAAAGAAAAAATATCATTAAAACCCTTTTAGAAATGTGAATTAACACCGAGGTTTTATATATATATAATTGGACTTAATAGACAAGCGAGGATGGTGATGTATTAACAAATGTTTATGGGAGCGAGGTAGCTGTCAATGCAAGTAAAAAAGGTAATAGCTAGGAGCTGCATTAATTGGCAGCGACCCCCAATCTCAATTATTCTAAGCGTTTGGTGAGAGAAAAAAAATAAAAATAAAAAAACTTAAATCTCACTCCAAAACCTTCTTCTGTTTTCCTGTTAACATCGCCAACCAAGCATGACACACAAGTTGGCTCAAGTAACTGTTGTTGCACCAGGAAGTCTAAACAAAATAGTTTTTTGGGACTTTAGTGAGGAACCAAAAGCGTATACGAATCCACTAGGTAACCCAGTAGTTTAAAGTTGTCACGGAAACTAATCGTAAATCCAAAGAAATTATGTTCGATTCCTACTGAAAACGTTCTGACTTAACTAATACATATGGTTTGAAGATAATTGCACGTATCCTAAGGTTTACTCCCCTAACGGCACTGCCTTAAGAGGGTTCTTTTGTAAAAAGAAAAAAAAGGCATAAATGAATTTCTGCACACAGAAAAGGTGAAAATTTACTCTAATATGATAGGCTCTAACGACTACACAAAATGTGGCTACTAATATCTCTATCAGAAGTGGGAACGTCGCGTTAAAATGAGGATTGGGCTCTGAGGCACCCACAAGCACAGAGATGGAAGAAAAGAAACAAGGAGAAGGGAAAAATGAAGCACTGTACAAGATTGAGCCGGCTGAGAGGTCGGAGCTTGTGAAAGTTCAATTCTTCTTGATCTGTGCAAGGTATGCCTTGTCTGCATCGGCAAGGCGATCCTGGAACTGAGCCCACTCGTTTCTGCACCTCTCTCTCACCTGTGTGTTTACGAATATATCATCAAACTTTTAAACTATTTGAAATCTTGTCGACCAAGAAGATTTAATAAAGATGTTACGCCATTAATGGTTTCAAAACCTGTACCAGATAAAAGATAAAAAATACCTCCTTCAACTTATGCACTGTTTGTTTTGATTGAAGACATTTTCATTAGAAAAATATTTTCTCAGAAAAATATCCAAACCAAACTAAATTAAGTCTTTGATTGCGATTTTGAAAATAATAATGCTAATAGTTGTGTTAGTGTTAGTATAGGCAGCGGTGGGAGGTGGTAGCGGCAACGGCGGTGATAGCAGCATTGGTGGTGAGGTGGTGGTGGTAGGGGTGGTAGCGGTAACGGCAGTTGTGGCAGCGACGATAGTGAGGTGGTGGTGGTGGCGGCGGCGGCGGGTGTCGTGGTGGCAGCAGCAAGTGTGGTAGTGGTGGTGGCAGTAGTGGCAGCAGTGGTGATGATGGTGATAGTGGCAGCGGTGACAGTGGGATGGTAATAGTTGTGCTAAAATAATGGTAGTGATGTAGTAATAGTGCCTCACTAGGTTCAAAAAACGTTTTTGGCTTTTAAAATATTTTCATCAAAACAAATAGAACGCTAAAAGAAAAGAATCAACTTAGGGCATTTGAGAATAAGAAAAGAAACAATATGTAAATTGCTGCGGAAATTCTCACAGTACATTAAATTTTAGGGTACATATACATACCCCTTCCCATGGAGGTTTACCATTCTCGGATTTTCCCTGAAAAACAGAAAACTTAAATAGGGGATGTAGCAAAAGTTTTAGATATTAAGCAACTGAGTAACGGGTACCCCTTAGTAACAAAACCCTCTAACAATTAAGCTAAAAAAATAACAATATGACAACCGCATGTTTTAAAGTCAGAAAGATCAAATTACAATAGAAAGATTCCAATGACGCTATGAATCTATTTCCCACATTTCCTAAGCTGCTGGTAGTGCTGCCTCTTTGACCGTTCTATCCTAGGTTTCTAAAACAAGGCCTATAGGCTCCATCTACCAATGTAAAAGTTCTTCAATCAGAGTATTTACAAGGGTTTTTCATTATGATGGCTCCAAGTCAAAACTTTAAAGTTGTGTGAGAAATTTTTTCTTGTCCAAAATAAAATGGAAAGAAAAAAAATAAATTTTGCTTCCAGGACACCCAAAACCACTCTAACCAAATAAAATTATTTCCATGAACACCATTACATAAGCCCGAACTTAGTATCTTCGTACCACATAAAAAGTACTTAGGAGTCAACAATCATCCATTTAAGTTGCCTGCATCCCCTCTGCTCACATTGTTCAATGGAGTAATTTCTGTTCCATGTAGACTTGTAAGGTAACATAAAAATGATGTTTGGTACTTTTCAAAATTATTAGTCTCCATTATATAAATGTATTAGCTTCGTACTCAATATAGCTGCCAACACGGCAAAGTGAAGGCAGAGAAACAGAAGTCAGTTTGAACGAAGATTTTGGGAACATGAAGCATAAGAATGACTGGAATTGAATAAGATAGCAGCAAATGAATTTTATAAGAAACTTCAATGAAATTAAATTAATTAATAGGAACTTTACTAGAAGTAGTATCAGAGAACAATTGATCTTCGGTTGAGAACTAAAGAAACATAAGAGAGATGTTTGTGAATCATTGTAAAACAGAATATGGGAATTTAATAATGTATATAATCTCCATTTTTGATAAGTTCCAGGCATATCTCAAGTGGGTAAAAGAAGTCGCCAAGGTGTTCCTGTCCGAGTCTCTAAAACATGAAAGCCCAATCATATACAGTTGGTAGCATCTCACTAGAACTTCTTACACATTCATTTGAATCATCAATGCTTGAAACCTTAATTAAGTGCGACTAATTTTATGCTCTAGGACTCTATTGATCCGATGGGTATTTATTTTTTGTTAGTATGCCATGGATGGGTATGGCCACAACAATTAAGGGATTTATAGAAGTAGAAACACACATAGGGAGGCTGTATGTCCTGCTTTGAAGTATAGCGAGGGAGCTACTCCGAAACTATGGTGGCTTAAGCTCCCTTGCATTATTTTGTTTTCTAATGCAGATTGGAAAGGTGATTAAATGTCTAAGAGGTTGATTTCTAATTGGTGGCAACACGCTTACAGTGCAAGACGCAAAATGTTTAGCTCAATTGAGTGAAGAGGCTAAGTATAAAGGCTAAAGCTACGGTTCTTGCGGCATGTGAAATGGAACAATTTGAATCAAATCTCATCTGTAAGAATTAGTAGTTACAACTAATAAACCTGAGAAGTATTGTGATAATCAAGTCACAATAGAGCTAGCAATCCTGGTACAAAGCATTGGGCTTCATTTACAATTTTATCTTAATTATTTAATAATTAGTTTTATTTTAATTATATTTTAAATTAGGATTTTTAATTTATTTTTTTAGTTTAGGATTTTAATATTAATGTTTTAGGCCTATAATCAAATGACACTCGTTATGTATTATGCATAGTTGATTAATAAAAAATTTAAGTTCTAAGGTGTGGCCCTTTTGCGCCACTAATACAGCACACGAAGAGGATGAGAATAGTGGAATGTAGCGCATAAGGATCGAAACCCTAACACAAGGTTACGACCTTAAAACTCAACTCTTTATTAATTCAACTTTGAATAATACATTAAGTGAGCTCTATGGCTTAAAACCCTAATATAAAAAAAAATAAAAATCATAATCGAAAACGAAATAAAAATAAAAATAAAAATCATATATTGAAAGAAAAACTAGAATCCTAAACAAAAAGAAAATAAAAATAAAACCTAAACTAGAATCTTAAACTAAAGAAAATAAAAATAAAATTCGAATTAATAAAATTAAACTAAATATTAAATAATTAAAATTGTAAATGGCCCTTTGTAATTCGCATCAGCTACCTTTCTTCCACTTCTCGTTCCTCCAAGTGTTGTAACATTTAGGTATCAGAGCTTAGGCTCTAGACACCAAACCACTATAGTCCTTTCTTCTTCTCCGATTACCAGATCATGAGCTTTCTTTTATTCCTCCCCTTTTCTATACCTTCTTTCAGCAGATATTTTCTTCTTTTTTTTTTTTGTAAAAAAAGAAACCTGTTCCGGTCATTTTTTATATTTGGGTGTTCGGTATGCTCATCGTTACTGCAGTCATCATCACCATCGCCACCATCGAAGCCTGAAACCCTAGACGAACAGCCAGATCCATCGTGATCCAACATCATTGGAGAATTGCGACTCCCTTGCAACCGCAACCAGTTGCAATCAATTGTCCTTTGTCGTGACCACTCCTCCTCCTGCATCCATCTCATCTACAACCATCACCACGGTGGAAGTCGATCATCCATCCTTCTTGTTGTCATCATTGACCAACTGAGCAAAGCCTTGCCGGCATCCATCATCGTCATCCAAGACCATCAACCAGGTCGGTGCTTTACATCACCTGAAACCTCCCACACTCTCCCTCTCTCCTTGCCTCTTGAACCCTAGATGACTCTCTCCCGCTGAGAACAGTCGCAAGGAAGACAGCATCCCCACAAGCTAATAGACCCAACCTGAGAAAACTTGCCATTCTTTCCCACTGAGAATCCCAATTTTGGCCTGCAACTCCAGGACCGATCCATACCCACCCAACCCGACTGAACCCTCAACCATATTTATCTACCTAATCCATGTTCACTTAACCAATTCCTACTCCAACCTAAATCCAGCCAGCCCAAATCACAACCTACAAATTAGACCCAACCAAAACAAAGGACACAGTACGGGGCAAAACTGTAGCCATTTATTCTTGCATCTTTCACAAACGCTTAATGGAGTGAACGGGCATCAATAATTTTTATACTTTTCCTAGGTGCGCTAATAAAGTTTGTAAAATTACCATTGATGGAAAATGTACAATGAATGCGGCATTTGTATTAGGAATCACTAAGATGAAGCTTAAGCCTGTACCCCACCTATAACTCTAGAGCTGATGACACTTGGCTGTTAGTCTTTCGAAAGTGTTTGATTCCTATTCATATGAGTGATTGTTCTGATGAGATATGGTGTGGGGTACTTTCCATGAATATTTTGCATGTGTTACTTGATCATTAATTGATGGATGAATCTATTACCATTTTTAATAAGAAAAATAACACCATTAGATTCAAATATAATGAAAAAAATATTTTGTTGAGCCTGCAATTCTATAAAAAAGATGGGATGTCAACTCAAAGATCTTCCACCTCAATACTTACTCAGTAACACTGAGCAAGACAAGTTTAATTTTATTCCACCTTATGAATTATTTGATCTATTCCTCCTCCAGCTATTGATGAGCAACAAATATCTATACCAAAAATGGTTACATTATATGAAGAAATTTCTTTTGAACATAAGGATGTACTTAATTTGTCCAATTCTACTAATTGTCCACCAAATGAAGATTTCATCTGGTTAAAAAGAATTGGTTTCATACTTCATTGGTGTTGAAAACTTTGATTAAAAATTCAATTCATGTCTAGTGTACCGTGTCAATTACTTGAAAACAAATATTATTTGAATTCCATGTTGGGAGGTGTTCAAATTTCAGAATAAAAGAAAGTTGTCACATGTTCTAAGTATTTGATTATTTGGCACGATAAAGTTCAGTATTTCAAAATGAACTCTAAGTCAAGTTCTTTTTCTCAGTGGAGACAGAAGAGTGATGTGGAACCTTGGGCTTCATTTAACAATTTTGTTTTAATTATTTAATAATTAGTTTCATTTTAATTATCTTTTAAATTATAATTTTTATTTTGTTTCCTTCTAATTTAGAATTCTAATTTTCTTTTTAAAATTAAAAATTTAAGCTTATAAATAAGATACTCACTTGATATAATACGTAGAATTGATTAATGAAAATTTAAATTTTAGGTTGTAGCATTGTGTTAGGGCTATAACTCTTTTGCTCTACATTTTTTCCACATCTCATAGGGTCGTCCCTCCATGTGCTGCATCAAATCATGTATTTCACGCAAGACGCTGTATTTGATGTGTGTTACAATTTTTTTGAAAATATATTATTAATGAAACAAATCAACACACAGTAACGCCAAATCTAAAGAGCAATTAGTGATATGTTCAATGAACATAATTTCCTTTTGAAACATTTGACTTTACTAGAAACACGAAATGAAACTCTAATGGAAAAAAGAGTTTCCATAAAAAACACATAACTCACAATATATAGAAACAATGAATTATGCTGACAAATATATAGAATTCTTAATAAATGTTTTCACAATTATTTGAGAAAAATATAAAATTTTGTAATTTGCAACTTATTATAGTCTGTAATCTAGAAATACTATGATTACTATTGAGCAAATTCTTAGACCTAATATATTGTTGGGAATTGGAAGCATTCATTCACACTTAGAATCATTTATACTCGTATTTAATAAATTCGAGTTAAAATTTAAGAATTTTTAGTCCAACCCATCATTTCTTAACACTAGTGTTTCCATAAAAAACACAGAACTCACAATGTATAAAAACAATGAGTTACGTTGACCCGTATTTAGAGTTTTTCATAATTGTTTTCACAATTTTTTCAGCAAAATATAAAATTTGGCATTTTGCTACTCTATTACAGTCTGTAATCTAGAAATACTATAATTACTATCATTACTACCGACCAAATTCTTAGACCTTATATATTGTTGGGAATTGGGAGTGTTCGTTCACAATTCTAAGAATTATTTATACTCGTATTTAATAAATTGGAGTTAATATTTAACATCTTTATACAATTCGTTTAGTTCACAATTCTAACAATTAACTAAACGAATTTCAATATACTCTCAATTTATAAAGATGTTAAATAAAGATTTCAATGTGTGCTTTCAAAAATTTCAATATACTCTCAAATTCGTTTTCTCCCTTCCCGAAAGATACTGAAACATTTCCAAAATGTTTCCTTTTCCATGTTAATCGAAACAATAGACTAAACCGAATTTTTGATTATTGCAGAAATTCTCTCACTTTAGGAAAAGAAGGGGGGGGTGGGGGGGTGGGGTGGGGGGCATTTGAGCTTGTATCAAGCTAGGAATGTTAGATCTTATACAACAGCTTGAGGGGAGATGTTGAAAAGAAACATTTGCAAGAAGGGTAAAATTGTAATATTGCTTTTATAAGTAATCATAACCTAAAGAGGAATGACCATTCATAGTAAGGGCCTCCCTCTCTCTTCCTCTATTACGGCTTTATTGTCTTTTCCTATTGGATTGGGCTCTTTTAACCCATCTTCTTCAAAGGAAGTTTTTCTACAGACATCATGTACCCCAAAGTAAAATGAAAAAAGAAAATATACATCAAGTAACACAATGTACAATGACCTATATGAATTGTCTTGAAAAATCCAAGCTAATGATGACTCACCTGGTTCCCAAGTGACGGAATTACTTGATGAATGACCCACTGTGAATCAACCACACCGATTTTCTCATGTGCAGGCTGCAGAGATTAAAGAAAGTAATTACCAATTGCTGCTTGATAGGAGCTGCTGTCCTAGTCCTAGTTTACAAGACGTAGGGCTCTTGATGTTGACAAGGACAGATGAACAGACATGGCATTGGCATATAAATTCAAGGGATCAAAATTAGAGAGAGAGAGAGAGAGAGAGAGAGAACCCTCATGGTTCACTGTCCACATAAACTAGTTCCTGTTGGATAAAGTTCATGAAACCAATCTGATCTATAATATGCACACAGTTATCAGTAGATAACCTTCGAATGAGCCACAAAAATCATAGTGGTCACAATCATTAGTCACTAAACAGATTCTTTTGTTATTTTTGTCCAACAGTTTACATGGTATCTTTTGCCGTGTGGGGGAATATCTTTTCAATGTTATTGCGCATCCACACAAAAAAATAAAAAATAAAATTGCCTGCATGCAAGTTCTGAAGAATGTACTGAAATATTTGCAATTCTCAGCAATAAAAAGTTGAGAGACAACTACCTCTACGCATCGCCTAAGGGCAAAATCCAATCCCCATCCATGCACCAAATCATTCTACATCCATATTATAAAAACAGACAGATTAGTGCAGCTAAAATCTGAAATCACCAGAATAGGGAGCTTTTTGTTTCAAATGTTCAACAGCAGAAAACTAAAAGGATACAGAAAGGAAAATCCAATAAGTCATATGTATGAAAACATAGATGCATAATTCACACATGCAATCTCAAAAAATTAAAACAACACCTGAATCATATGCCAAACACAGCGCCACGCTTCCCGCGAAAACACAGGGGCCATAATCTCCACAAATCTGAATAAATGCAGAAATATAACCAAATTAGCTATACGGTGATATGAAGCACGTTTGAACCATAATTATGAATTATGAAATAAGAACTTCTACTATGTTGCAGTTTTATTTATTTATTTTTTTATGAGCAACTTCTAATGGCTAGCAAAATAAATTCCATGTTGCGTGGAATGAAGATTTGATGCAGAACATGGAGGGAATGAGAATGATGGTTGGTAGCGCACAAGGGTCGAAACCTTAACTTAAGGCTTTCGCCTTAAAACTCAACTTTTTATTAATTCAATTCTGCTTAATACATCATTTAAGCCTCTTATTTATAGGCTTAAAACCCTAATATAAAAAGGAATCAAAATCCTAACCAATAAAGAAATTAAAATATCATCTTAATTAGAAGATAAACTAGAATCCTAATAAAAAAGAAATAACTTAAATGACTCTAAATAAATTAAAAAGCTACCAATGACAGTTATTAGACCAAAAAGACTTATTGACTTGCGCCAGGCCCTTGGGATTAGATCGAGACTTCCAAATAGAATAACAGCTCTCAAGCCAATCAACGGCTACGCCATCATTTCTCTTCTGCTGAAAAGAACTGGACTTTGACAAGTTAGTAGCACAACCAAGGAAGTCAGCAGAAAAAGGAATACGACGAACCAACAGAGAGTTCTTCTTCAACTTGACAGTACATGAATCAGTAGCACATGTAAGCGTGTACTTTGTTTTGCCATCAACGAAAGAATAGGTGTTAGCACGCCCAGTATACTCGACATCATAATCCCATATCTATCTACGACCTAGAAGAATGTGACAAAGCTTAAGCGGGAGCACATCACACAGCACCGTCTTTTTGAGCTTTCCAAGAGTGAATGACATAGGGCACTACTTGTCAACTTTGAGCATGGTGTTGGTGATCCAGACCACATGATAAGATGCGGGATGAGGCTCGACCTTTAAACCCAATTTCTTCACAATTTCTTCAAATACAACATTGGTGCAACAACTCCCAGTGTCAATCGCTAAAGAAAAAACACGATCATTGCACTTGACCCTAGTAGTGAAAATTTGGTCACCCTACAAAGATTCAGTTTGTTTGTTGTCCCTTTGAGTCACAAGAAGAGAACGAATAACACCCAGAGTACCAGCTTGGATTTCCTCATCAGATGAGGGATTAACAGGGTAAAAGGGCTCAACAATTTGATGTTCGACCTTCGCGTTCACAAGCTCCTTTGCCTCCACAAGTTCTTCAATTTTCAGTATAGTAACAGGTTTAGCATCCATATTAAATCTAGGAGAAAGGAACTTTCTAGCATGATGTCCAAACTCTTGACAATTAAAGCACTTAGACATTGGTGTTACCTCCAAATGTAGTTGGTGAGGAAGTGAGAATAGCACGAGAAGGGCGCTCAGAGAACTTATTACGAATGGGCTTCACAAAAATCCTCACTCTGTGTAAAGGGTTCGGTTGGTGCACGCATTGAAGCCTTTTTCTTGGCCTCATCTTCCATTTGAAGGGCTACTTGGACAACATCTGCCGTTAGGTACACTCTGCTAGCAGCTAAACACCTAAACCACAAGAGTTGGGGATTCAAGTTTTGACAATACACAGAGATCATGACATCTTCATTCCACGAGAACTCAGATCTAGTCACTAAGCTATAGAACCACCTGGTATACTCTTCAACTGACTTGCTTCCTTCTGTCAACTGGGTAAATTGAAAATGAGTTCGCTGCTTGTAACTTGGAGGCACAAAATAGCGGGTCATAGCAACCTTCGTATCCATCCAAGTACGAATAGTTGTATAGTACTCACGTTGATATTTGGTCCACCAGATTCTAGCTGTACTTTTTAATTTTGCTTCGACAAAAAGTAACATTCTTTCCTCAGCCACGTGGTACCAACGAAAGAAGCTTTCTATACTATGTGACACGGGCTACTGATGTGGTTGACGATGAGGGGTAGAGAGGTTGAAGGGGTCGCGGTTACCGATGTGGGTAGGGTTTCAGCGAGAGGGGAAGGGGGGAAAATGCAAAGGTCGAAAGGGAGAGGAAAAGGGACTAGGGCTTTAGCTTTAACGGCTAGGGTTTCAGAGGGAGGAGAGACCACGGCAAGGCGAGGAAGACGGTGATGATCGATGTGGTCCCCGGCGGCAGCAATAGCGACAACGCAATTAGTGGAGGTGGCGGCGTGACTGGTGATGGCGATTGCAACTGTGAAGGTCATCGGTGGTGACGGTGTGAGGTGACAATAACAGAGGTGACGACGGCTAGTGGTGGTGGCAACAACTACAGAGGTTATCGACGTCAATGTAGCCACGGGGGAGAATGGCGGTAGAAGCTTCTTTAACTGCAAAAAGGTGTCAAAGAAGGAGAAAGAGATGTGAAATCCTGAGCTTAAACTCTGATAGCTATTGATGCATAACGTAAAGGGGATGAGAATGGTAGTTGGTAGCGCACAATGATCGAAACCCTAATTCAAGGCCTTCGCCTTAAAACTCAACTCTTTATTAATTCAACTTTGCTTAGTACATCATTTGAGCATCTTATTTATAAGCTTAAAATCCCAATCTAAAAAGGAATCAAAATCTTAACCAACAAAGAAATTAAAATATCACCTTAATTAGAAAATATACTAGAATCCAAATGAAAATGAATGACTTAAATAACTCTAATTAAATTAAAAAGCTACCAGCAACAATTATTAGACTAAAAAGACTTATTGACTCACATCTGGCCCTTAGGCTTAGATCGAGGCTTCCAAATAAGATAACGGCTCTCAAACCAATCAATTGGTGCGCTATCAAGATTGTTTCAATACATGGAATGGGAATTAGAACTTAGTTATCTTCCACAGATTGCATAGTTTGGCTGTGTTTAGATATTTCTAAATGAAGGAGAAATTTGCTTTCAACAAATAGACCCTTGAGAAAAAATACTATACAAAAATACACAAGAAGGATGTCAATTTACCTTAGAAGTTTGTGATACTGGAAATTTGGAATTAATGTGAAAATAGAAAATTTCATGCTCTCAACATAAGCCGATTGTTGATGTGGCAAGCACTTTCATGAAAACAGATGTAACTAGACCCACATCTTTTCCTGTTGTGGCAATCATCTACCTATATACACCCACCTTCACTAACTTAGTTCGAAATCCACTTCTATGGGTCTAAGGGCGTGCCACATAGGAGGCCTCACCGCTCATTATTGAAAATAATTCTGATTGATTTATATACAATTTTCCATATCGATCAACCAGTTTATTAATAATATCTATTTGTTTCTTTTTTCTATTTTAAAAATTATGACGGAATTTTGATTCTCGATTTTAAATCTACGCCCGTTCCATTTAACAAACCAGTTTTAAAAAATCAACCCTACTCCTTAAATATCAAACCCAAATTCGTTATTGAATTTGGACTTAAATATCAATCCCAAGTTGTTAAAAAAAAGGGCTGTGTTAAGCAAGTTGGGTTAGCCATTGGGTTGGTGCCCACCATCAGATGGTAGGAATGCAATGGGTAAAGGGTTTGGACGGGAGGATCTTTGCGGGTCTAGAAAGGCTAATTCTGCACTTCCTTCCTCAAGCCGAGAGTAGTGAAACAGCCCAATCAGTTAGGCTGTTTGAGATGAGCTTAAGATATGGGTCCATGTGTTGAAGCAGAGGGTCAGTGTCAGCTTTAGATACGGGTCCATATATTGCTTTGGAAGGAAGCCACCCAAGTGAGACTTCCAGTAGCCCTTTTGGTTCTTCCTTTTCTATTCGCAAGCAGAAGGTTGAGATGGGGCTATTTGCATGAGAAAAAAAGAAAGGTGATGATTTAGTACGGACGGTGGGGGTGATGTAAGGACCCGCTTTTTAGGAATAATATTAGTGACGGTAAATAATCAGTTTAATTCGAGACACCGTGTGATCAAAAACCCTAACACGATAAATCTAAAACTAAAACTCAGAATCAAAAACCCTAGAATCGCCAACGATCTCCCAACCCAAAGAATTATTCAATTAACGTAATAATAATAATAATAATATAATAAAAATAATAATGATAATAA